>JACGAQ010000911.1:0-81648 GCA_014119065.1 Orius insidiosus | reverse complement strand
AAACCCCATTTGCACACTCTGAAAAGCATGATGAAAATTCGCTGGAAACCGAGCAAGAAGAAAGAAACCCAATTTTTTTCAGGATTTCCTGTGAAAATCCCCCCCCCCCCCCCCCCCCATTTTTTTCCGGAAGTTTTCCTATTTTCTGATAAAAAAAAACCCCATTTGCACACCCGCTGCTTGATGAAAATTCGCTGGAAACCGAGCAAGAAGAAAAAGAAACCCCATTTTTGCAGGATTTCCTCTAAACTCCCCCCCCCCCCCCATTTTTCCGGAGGTTTTCCTTTATTTTCTGACAGAAAAACCCCATTTACACACCGCTGAAAAGCTTGATGAAAATTCGCAGGAAGCTGAGCAAGAAGAAAGAAAGAAACCCCATTTTTGCAGGATTTCCTGTAACCCCCCCCCCTCATTTTTCCGTAAGTTTTCCTTTATTTTCGACAGAAAAACCCCATTTGTTACCCGTTGAAAAGCTTGATGATAATTCGCTGGAAACGAGCAAGAAGAAAAAACCATTTTTGCAGGATTTCCTGTAAAAATCCCCCCCCCCCCCCCTCCATTTTTCCTGAATTTTTTTCTTTTTTTTAGACAGAAAAACCCCATTTGCATACCCACTGAAAAGCTTGATGAAAATGCGCTAGAAACCAAGCAATTTTCGCAGGATTTCCGGGATTTTTCTAAGTTTTTTGACAAAGAACCCCATTTTTAATGGATTTTTGGGAGTTTTCCTTGGTTCTTAGACCAAAAAAATCCCATTTTTACAGGAATTTTCCATAGTTCAGCTTTGGGCTAGAAACCCAAAGGTTGTAGGTTCAAATCCACTGGGGCCTAAATTTTGTCCTCTCTCTTCTTCCCAATATCCTCGGTTTAAAGAATCTAAATAAAATTCTTACCCTGACTTTTGCCCTGGCTCTTTCAACATTTCGACATCCCCCGAAATTGAGACTTGGTTGCTTTTTTCAAGCGGATTATTGCGATTTGAATCCGGAAAATGAATATGGCACATCGTTTCTTCCATGACGCTTTTTATCGTGTGTCCTCCTTTTCCGAGATATGCGAATGCTCCGTGTAGCTTACGTCGATTTTCATGTTGACGCGATTTTCTTTCGGTCCGAGCGTCGCCGAAACCTTTTCATGCGCTAGTTTAACGTCCTCAACTCTTCCTATTATTCTCACATGAGGATCTAAAAGAATATTAAGTTAAACCCAAGGAGCACTTGAAAACGAACCTTTTTTGGATTTAGAATCCGGTTTCAACTTCGCTGGCCACGAATATACGTCCTTGTTTCTCTCATTATCTAAAATATAAATTATTTATAAAATTTATACATTTTTAGACCTTACCTTTAGAAAAAGGTCAGTAGCAGTATTTTTGTCTCCACCTTTGAAATAAAAAAGGATAAAAATGATTGATAAATTGTATTTTTGTAAATTAAAACTCACCAAAAAGTAAGTTTTCAATAAGTTTTCTGTCGATTGTGAATCTATCTTGGGCTAGCATGTCAGGAGCGGAGACGCCGAGAAAGTCCATGATTTCTTGGAAATCTTCTCGACTTTCGGTCGAACTCTGCGTCGTACATTCCGAAGTTTCTGAAATCGTTCGACGGCTCATTTTGTCAATTTAAAAAAAAAATAGTTTTTAACAATATTTTAAATTAAAAGAGAAAAAGAATCAAAGTTGTCTTCTCCTCGAGCCTAGCATTCTCAGACTAGATTATTCTTGCTCTTCTTTAGAATTATTTTCTTATCTTACTACCTCTAATCCTTTTTGTTCCTGGACTTCGATATTATTTTCAACCTTGAATTTCTCTGAACAAAAAATGAATATAAAATCTAAATTGCCTAAAAATAATTAAATTCTAACCATTCTGCCAGTAAACACAAATTTTGAATTTTTTAAATAAGATTTTCAATATGAAAGTTTTAAATTTTTTCAAGGGTCTACCTCTGAGGTGTCAAAGTAACCCTCATTATCTTAATTTTGAAATTTTATTGGATTTCTCAAAATTTTTGCTGTTTTATGATGATTTTCAACCTTTTGGGAGAACACCGTTCAACGCATTTCACCCTAAAGCAGTAGAACATAAAAAAAATCTGCATTTTGACATAAAAAATCTATAGTTTTAGATAATGCATTTCGCCATAATGCAATTGAACATAAAGCTCTCAAAGGTTTAAAAATTTTGAGCATTGTATATAATTTAGCCATAAACGACTTTTTCAATAAATACAAGTCAACATAAAAAAAAGTGCAAGTCACTATAATGCTTCTCACTATAAAAGCCTCTCTTTAAACTTGTTTCGCCATAAAACTGTTTCTGTTGTTTGGGCATCCCCCCCCCCCCCCCGGGAGTTTATCTCACCATAAACTAGGGACAGCGAAAGAGCAAGCCTACTTTCGCCGTTTAAAACGCGATTATGGCGATACGACAAAAACCTTAACCCTTTCGAGACCGCGTCTGACGCCGGATTCTCTGCGCTACTGTCACAGCACTTCTCCCCAAACTTCTCCCCGACCGCTCCCAGCGCCCAGCAAAGCACAGAAAGCGACGAGTGATGCGATCATCACGTAGTACATTTCTTCCCCAACAGATGGACAGTTTTTGCATGTCACTAGCGCCACGGGAAGCGAAGGTATTAACTATCTTAGAGAAATAGAGAGGCTTCCTGCTGGGCAACTATAATCGCCTGCAGTCTTGAAAGGGTTAAAACTTGACCGTTCACCATAATGCAATTCAACATGAAGCATCTCACCATAAACTACGAAATGCAAGCAGGCAGCCAATGGGATCAGCTCGTTATATGATACAAGGGGGTTAATTTTTTCTTTGAATTGCAATATGGTGAACTGCCAAGTTTTAAGGTTTTTGTCGCTTCGCCAAAATCGCTTTTTAAACGGCGAAAATAGGCTTGCTCTTTGGCTGTCCCTAGTTTATGGTGAGATGTATTATGCCCAAACGACAGTTTTATGGCGAAACGTCAAGTTCTTTAAAATGAAAGTTTCCTTTATGTTCAACTGTGTCATGTTGAAACAACAAATTTTATGTCAAAACGACTATCGTTAAATCTCTTCTTTGCATGTTGAGATGTATTATGTTCAAATGCATTATGGTCGTTTTCGACTATTTTCTTTATGTTGAGTTGCAGATTTTTTATGGTGAACAGTTGAACAGTATTTCTGTTATTTTATGGTCAAATGCATTATGGTGAACCGCATTATGTCCACACGTATACGTTGTCCTGCCTTTTCAGCTGGCTTATGAAGGTTTTTTACATTTTCAAGGGTCTTTCGGACCCCTAATTATCGTAAACGTGCATTATGGTGAACGCTCAAGTTTTTAGGTTTTTGTCGTATCGCCATAATCGCGTTTTAAACTGCGAAAGTAGTCTTGCTCTTTTGCTGTCCCTAGTTATCGTAAACATAAGTTTTCCTCTACCAAGAAGTCACCATTTTTCCCTTAACATACCCACAACTTTTATGTAATCCTAAAACTTAAGTGGATTTTCTTCTCAAAAATTACATTTTTTGTTTTTTATCATAGATGAAATCCCTTCAAAAATTGACGTTCGTCTTTCACCTCTGAAAAACCAGCCGACAAAACGAAATGGCCTTTTTCCTCTCAATTACAGCATTCTCTTGATTATCGTTGTCATCATTTTATTTTCAAAAGCTTCGAACTTGAACGTACGAAACAACAGCTCGACAGTTTGCGTACGATGTCGTCCCTTTTTGAAAAAAGACTTGAAATTTGTATGGCCCAAATTGAAGTCGTACTACGGTAAATTTATTTTTTTGTTTCAACCAATCAATTTCTTATGAACTTTTCAGGGAAACAGCTCTGACACAAAATGCTCTAAAGAATTGTGAAAATACTCCAAAAATATTCAGGAAAATTATGAAAACCATAGATCTAAAAGAGATCTAAATAGTAATAATGACACAAAAGGTAAAAATTTATTTTAAATATTATAGACTTCATAAATTTTCTTTAGATTACCCTCTTTTGGCAAGTTTTATTGGAGGTTTTCAAGAATCTGTGATCAACGAACGAGGTATATGAAGTTTCTTTTATCAAATTAAAAGGTGGCAAAAAATTTTTCTTTTAAAGAAATTTTCTTTAAAAGAAAAATTTTTTGCCCCATTTGGAAGAGGAAAAACATTTTTCTCAATTTTTTCTAAGACCTTTTATTAAAGTGGAATCTGAAAATATTGATTATTCAGGAGTGGTGGCGCCATGGTTCAAAGACACTTACAGCTCGAGGGAATTCAGTTTGGGAAACGTACTTTTAAAAGATGGAAAAGGATCGGCTGTTATACCTGAATCTGGACTTTACTTTATATATGCACAGGTAATGAAGGGAAAGAAAAAATTTTTAAAATGCAATTTTCATTTTGAAATATGTTAGCAGGTCTATTATTCATCTTCCGGGCAGAGCAACTCTTTTTCTATCATGCTTGTCGACGATGAGAATAAAGAGACCAAAGTCGCCACTTGTTCCAACCCTCAAGGTGGTGCCGGAGAGTCCAACTGCTTCACCGGAACCGCATATTATATAAGGAAAGGAATGAAAGTTCTTCTTCGACAAAAAGAGCCAAATCGTCATATTTTGTTTCGTCGTGGTCAAACATTTCTCGGAATTATCTTGCTCAAGCCGTCTTCCAACGAACCTTAAGTTTCAGAACCCTCAGTGCCTTTTTTCAATTGTTCCTTTTTTTCAAATTTTCCTACCATTGTTTGTAGTTTTAGAATTTTGTAAAATATTTGGTTAAGTTTGCAAAGTTTCAAGATTATATCTTTTTTTTTTGTTTAATCTTTCTCTCTTGATGTATAATATTCATGTAAATATGGAAAAATGTTTTTTACTTTTTTTAAAAACTACTTTTTGTAAATATACTCGGATGTTCTATATGTTCAATTTTAAATTATTTGACCTACAAAACTTTTTATTAGGGAGGGAGACATTACCAAAGTATTATAAGCTATAAACAATTAAAAATAGGTGAATTTCGAAGAAAAAAAATTTACAAAAACTCAGAAGAAATAAGCTGAAAACCATAAATTTGAAGAGTTAAAGAAGCTAAAAGTTTTACAACCTCATAGAAAATAAAAAGTTTTCTCGGTTTTTGACAGAAAAACCCAATTTTTACAAGATTTTCAGGAGTCCTCAGTTTTTTTGGCAGAGAAACCCCATTCTTACAGGTGTTTTGGGGGTTTCTTGGTTTTTTGATGGAGAAACTCAACTATTACAAGATTTTCAATAGTTTTCCTAATTTTTGAGCAAAAAAAAAAAAAAAAATCAATTTTTACAGGATTTTTAGGAGCTTTGAGGTTTTTTTTTGTCAGGGAAACCCCCCTTTTTTTTCCAAATTTTCATGAGGTTTCCTCGGTTTTTGTCAGAGGAACCCTATTTTTAAAGGATTTTCTGTAGTTTTCCACGGTTTATTTGACAGAGAAACCCAACTTATACAGACTTTAGATAGTTTTAAAATAAAAACTTTTTTTTTAAATTTATTTATTTTTTTTTTACAAGCTATTTCCTGTTTCTATACAAAAAAAAACCCATTATTACAGGATTTTTAGGAGTTTTCCTTGGATTTTTAGACATAGAAACCCCACTGTTACAGAGTTTTCAATAGTTTTCCTAATTTTCGAGAGAAAAAAAAAATCCATTTCTACAGGATTTTCAGGCGCTTTCACCAGCTTTTTTTTTGGCAGGGAAACCCTTTTTTTAAACCAAATTTTTATGAGGTTTCCTCGGTTTTTTGTCAGAGGAATCCAATTTCAGAAGGATTTTCTGGAATTTTCCACGGATTTTTGACAGAGAAACCCCACTTTTACATGATTTTGGGTAGTTTTCAGTTTTTAGACGTAAAAACCCCATTTTTCAGGATTTTTAGGAGTTTTTCTTGGTTTTTAGGCATAGAAACCCCAATGTTACTGAGTTTTCAATAGTTATGTTAATTTTCGAGCAAAAAAAAAATTTAAAAAAAAATCTATTTTTACAGGATTTTTAGGAGCGTTTATTAGGTTTTATTCTCAGAAAAACCCAATTTTATAATAAAAAAAAAATTTTTTTTTGCTCGAAAATTAGGAAAACTATTGAAAACTCTGTAACAGTGGGATTCTATGTCTAAAAACCAAGGAAAACTCCTGAAAAGCCTGTAAAAATGGGGTTTTTCCACCATCCATTTCTACATAATTGTCTCCTAATGGAGGTTTACTCCGTTGTTCGTCAGAGGAACCCAATTTTGAAGGAGTTTTCCTCTTTTTTGTCGTTTTTTTTTAAATTATAGATAGGCCAAAACTTAGGTGTTTTTTTAACCCAAATCTTTGTAAATTTGGTTTGTGATAAAGATAAAACTAGGGTTTTTAGCCCAAATGAATTGAACAACTTTGTTGTCCAAAATTGTCAGATCATCAACGGTTCTTCAAAAATTTTGAAGATACCGCGAACCCTTCATCAGAGAAGTAAGCCAAACAGAAGCCTTCCTCCTTATCAGTATTTTCAAGCTATCAAAATCTGCCGGACTGCCTGACTTTGTAAGGAAATTTTAAAAATTTTGAGTTATTTTAATTTATTTTGTAGTTACCTTTGGCCATTCAAATAATGGTCAAAGAAGAAAATGAAGATTTTTGTACGGAGGAAGAAACTTTATACTCGGCAAATCCTTTATCCGTCAAACTTGAACCTGATGAATTTTCAATCAAAAAAGAAATATCCGACGAAGAAGAAATCCATCCCTACAAATGCGAAAAGTGCAATAAAACCTTCAGAAATTCAAACCTTTTAAGCCGCCATAGCAAACATATTCATTTATCAGCCAGACGTTACAGTTGTACTTCTTGCGATTATAAATGCAGAGAATCTCGTGACCTTAAAAGACATATTTTTAGCCAACATGGGAAGAAAAAGGCTAAAAATGATCCTAGGATTTTTTCATGCGATAAATGTGATTTTAAAGCCTGCACGGCTTATAATTTAAAACGTCATGTCAACAGGCATAATCAAGACAAGCATATTCTTTGTCAAGTCTGCGATTATCGATGTTCTGAAATGGGCGATATGAAAAAGCACCTTCTAGTCCACACCGGCGAGAAATTTTTCGCGTGTAAAAAGTGCTCTTATTCATGCGCAAGATCGTGCGATCTTCTTAAGCATTCGCGGATTCACACGGGCGAAAGACCATTTTCCTGCCCGCACTGCGACTACACCTGTAAACGTTCTGGTCATCTCAAAGTCCACCTTTTAATCCACGAGAAACCCTACGTTTGTAATATCTGTAGTTTCGAAGGAAAATCTACTTTTATTTTAAACAAACATTTAGAAGAAGTCCATTTTTGATTCTTAGAATTAGAAAATGTTACTTTTTTTGTCCAAGACTGATTTTAATTTTTAACTCAAGAATGTGATTTAATTTTACTATTAAAAATAACCAATAATTTACCTTTATTTGTTGTCTTTTTATTTATAACTTTAACCAGCCTGTTAAGTAAAGGGCAAAAATTTAACCGACCCGTTAAGTAAAGGGCAAAAACTTAACCGCCCGTTAAAAATTTAACCGGCCCGTTAATTAAAGGGCAAAAAACTTAACCGCCTGTTAAAAATTTAACCGGCCCGTTAATAAAGGGCAAAAATTTAACGGGCCGTTAAGTTAAGGCAAAAACTTAACCGCCCGTAATAGCATAACTATCTTTTTGAAAGAGGTTCTTCCAGACGTAGTAGATCATAATCCTAATTTTGATTTTCCTGAAAAGCTTATTTTTAAGAAATCAAGCTTTGTTCCAACCACAGTTTGAATCTGGTTTGAAACTCCTGAAGCATGCGCAGAAGGATTTGCACGTCAGATTTGACGGACAAATGTTTTGAGATTTGACGTTGAAGTCCTTCTGGGCATGCTCCAGGAGTTTCAAACTACGGTTGGAACAAAGCTATTATTTAACCAAGGTTTCTTGTCATTTTGAAAAGATTTATTTAAACATAAAAATTGTGTTTCAAGTTTATTAAGGTAACATTATTAAAAGAGACTAGCTCATTAGTTGCTTTTGCTAAAAAGTTATGAACTAGGAACGCAAGATTATCTGGACTAGTCTAAAATTAGTCCTCAAGGCACTTGTTAAAATATATAAAAAAGATTAGTATTAACAGTCCAAAAGTACTCAGGTACGTTAAAATTGAATTCGATATTTGTTGGGTGTCGGGAGAGATCGGACGCCGGTTTGTTTGTTCATGTTGGGCGGTTCTCGATGAAGCGAACCTCTACGGACGACAGGTGCGGACAAAAGCCTGAGTTTCGGGTCGTTTTTCTGCGGCTCGAAACATCCGTAGTCTGTCATTTTTCGTGGGGTAGGAAGAAAAGATCTAGTCGGAGTAGGAAGTTTACTGAATGGCACAGGAATCTCCGATTTTCTCTCCTGGTTTTTATTGTAGTCGTCAAATCGGCTAAAATGCGAAAACTTGTTGACAGGCGACATTCTGATTTCGGTCTCTTTGGCGCCGAAATCGGTCGGTTTACGTAATCTAGGAGGCGTAGAAGGCTCGCTGTCTGAATTCTTCCGCGGCCTTTCAGCAAGTCTTGTATATTCCGTTTTTCGTAGAGGAAGGACTAGACGAGATGGAGATTCCCTTCTTTCTGTATTGTCAGAACTTGAATTCGCAGAAACGTTTCTGCTTTCTGAATCGCTCAAGCGGCCATATTCTCCTAATTTACGTGAAATTGGGACAATTCTGACAGGAGATTCTCTGGGTCTGACTTCTGTATTGTCCGCACTGGAATTGTTTCCAGTATTTGCTTCGGAATCACTTAGTCGCCCATATTCTCCAAGCTTTTTTTCTTTATTGCTTTTCCGTTTGGGCCTTGGTAATGAACTTGGTGGCAAACTGGCGCAACGTTCAGCGGATCTTTGCTGCTGAGAACATAAACCTTGTTTTTCCAAAAGGACCATATCTTCTTCACGATTTTTTTCACCGCTACCTCCCGATCCGCCCGAACTTGTCACCAAACCCTGTAAAAACCCGCCCGATTCGAAACCGCTCACACCCGCCAATAATGGCTGGGGTATTTTTCCTTTTCGCGACGAAGCGCCTGGATGAGCGAACCCTGGAAAACAGCATAATCCTCGCTGAAATCAAACAGAAACAAACTTTTGCTTTTCTCAGTGTGTGCGCTTTTTTAGTTAGTCAAAACACACGGAAAAACACTCTGTTTCTGTTTATTGCATCTTGTTAATTTTGTTATATCTGGGCAAATAATTTTTAAAATAAAAAAAAAACCAAATTATTTAAAATGGCTGTATTAATCTAAATTACAACTTTAACATGCTGGTTCTTTTTAAAAAATTTCTTTTAAAAACAAAATTTACAAGATCAATTTCAAAATATTTAAGGAAGCTGCATTAATTTGGCACACTTTATCACAGATATGTTGCAGAAAGTGTGACTTAAAAAAAGGGATATTTTATTGTGCCGTAAGTGTTAATGCAACAAACTTGTTAATTTTTGGTGTTAATAAAAAAATTTTGGTGTGAACACTGTTAAACTGAGGCTAGGTATGTTACCTTGCTCATTAGCTGTGAGTCTAAGGCTTTTAATTGGTCATCTAGGGATTTATGATGGAAGCTTTCGGTGGGCGTAGAATATTTATGATGGTAAGAATCGACGCTTCCTGTGTAGGAAGCTCCAGAGCCGAAGCCTGTCGAACTAGTTAGAGCACTGCTGACAGTCGAGAAGACACTCGTAGTTGACACACCTAAAAAAAAACAAATTTTTGTTTTAGGAAGAAGAAAAGAGAAGAAAAAAAAATCTGCAAGTTTTACAGGCTACCTCAATGTCAACCTGTCTTCCTGGATAGCAGTAAATATAAGGTGAAAAGAGAAAGAAGCGAGTCGAAAAAAAAAAGATCTCTAATCAACAAGGCTCCCACAACTCAGTAAAGCCTTGGGCTGGAAACCCAAGGGTCGTAGGTTCTTATCCGAATGGGGGCCTGATATTTTTTTAAAACTTTTTTCTTCTTCTTTAACCCTTTCGAGACCGCAGGCGACTATAGTTGCCATTTACGCTTTCCGTTTGGAAACCGCAGGTGACTTTAGTTGCCCAGCGGCGCCAGCGGGAAGCCTCTCTAAAAAATTTAATACCTTCGCTTCCCGTGGCACTAGCGACATGCAAACACTGGCAATCTGTTGGGGAAGAAATGAACTACATGATGACTGCATCACTCGTCGCTTTATGTGCTTTGTTGGGCGCTGGGAGCGGTCGAGGTTAATACTGTCGCTTCCCGTGGCGCTAGCGACATGCGAACACTGGCAATCTGTTGGGGAAAAAATGAACTACATGATGATCGCATCACTCGTCGCTTTCTGTGCTTTGCTGGGCATTGGGAGCGGTCGAGGTTAATACCGTCGCTTCCCGTGGCGCTAGCGACATGCGAAAACTGGCAATCTGTTGGGGAAGAAATGAACTACGTGATGATCGCATCACTCGTAGCTTTCTGTGCTTTGCTGGGCGCTGGGAGTGGTCGGGGAGAAGTGAGGGGCAAAGAGAGGGGAAAAGTGCTGTGCCAGTTGCGCAGAAAATCCGGCGTCAGACGCGGTCTCGAAAGGGTTAAAGCACATCAGCCATTGGTGACCAATTAACATCTTTAAAATAAAATTTTTACCTAAATTGTCAGGAGCGAGAACATTGAGGTCGTTGTTAAGACTGGGAACTGTGTCGAGTGAAATGCTCGGAAAAGAACTCGAAACGTCTTTGTCGAGAGTATGCTTCTTTTGAAGTACTCGTATCATCGCATCTCGTTCGGCAAGCTTACATTCAAGCTCTTTTACTCTAAAATAATATTATAAGATGATTAAAAAAGGAATTTTAAACAGCTTACTTGACTTCAAGATCAGTAACTTTTTTCTGTGCTGCATGAACTTCGTCCATTTGTTTAATCCTGTCTGAACGGGCTTCAGCGATGAGTTTCTCGCTTTCCTGACTTGTTCTCTCCAAAGCTGCTATTTTTGCATCCCTGAAACATTCAAATTATGAATAAAAACAAGCCTTGTCTGATTTGCAGGGTTCCCAACTATAAAGCTATGTTATTACTTAGGAATACTGGCGGCTTCTATAGCAGCTTGTCTCAATTGGCTTTCTTCCAAATATTTCTGCTCCCATTTAGCGACTTCACCCTCAAGCCACATGATCTTCTCATCCTTTTCTCTCAACTGCCTTTTAAGCTCTGGAGGACTTTCGCCTCCTCCTTGGGTTTCCAGAGTGTTATTATGTTTCGCTCGCTCGTTCTGAAGTTCTTGCTCGAGCTGTAGTCTCAGTTTGCGCTCCGTTTGCTCTCTTCGATCGCTTGCTAACTGCAAGCTTGAGAGAGCTCTTTGGAGCTGTCCGACCCGTTCGACATGAACTTGCTTCGATCTACACTAAATCATATAAAATTAAAACAAAAATTTGAAGAATCTAAAAAACTTACTTCTTCTTCTAAACGGACGACGTTAGCCTGTGCATTGATCAAAGCAGTATCAAGGATGTCAATGTGGGTCCTTTGTTCTTGAAGAGTCGCTCTTTGAGCAGCTAATTCAATTTCTTGCCTTTCTTTAGCAGCGCTTAATTCTTTGTCTAAAACCACCATAGTCAGCGAAAATAGAGAAGAGTTTAAATATTACTTTGTGAAGCTAAACGAGCAATAAGAGCTTCCTGTTTAGAAATCTGAACTCGTGAGTTTTCAGGAGAAAGCAGATGTTGGGTGACGAGACGTTGATTCGCATCTTGAAGTCTTCTAACTTCTTGCTGGAGGCGAGAAATCCGAGCCATTTCAAGCCTTTCTCGTCTTTCACACGTCGCCACAAGTTCTTCATGAGCAGCCTTTACTTTACATACTTCTTCTTCAAGCTAAAATCCACAATAAATAAAGAAATAAAAAGAAATAAAGTTACTTTATGAGCTTTTGCCACCCGATGATAACATATTTCTAACTCCGATTTAAGACTGTTGTTTTCTTGCATTAAATGGTCGACCATTTGCGCACATCTTTGTTGGTCTTTCCTAAAATTTAAATTAGAAAAAGAAAGTATTAAAATAAAATGAACCTAGTGTTGCCTAATGTGTGGCGGAGTAAAGTATTCTCTCTGTCGGCCATTGAAAGCGCACTTAAATCAGGTTGTGACTTGCTCAGTTTACTCCGCAAGCGACTTCTTGCGCTTTGCTTCACTTTCGTCTCGCTCTCTCCGCTACTTTCTGCGCTACTGCTTTTCACTTCTTTCGCCAAATGTTTGAGCACCTATAAACATTTTTTTAGTAGTTTAGAGCAGTGATGCCCAAATACAGGGTGTCCTAACTAGAGTGGAACAGCAACTTTACAGCAAAGCATTTAGTCCTAGAAAAAAAAGTTGAATGTAAACTCCCCTTATTTTTGGACAAGGAATCGACTCCATATGGTAGATAGGACAACCTGTATAAACGGTCCACTCTAGTTGGGGCACCCTGCATAAACGGTCCGCTCTAGTTGGGACACCCTGTATAAACCGTCCACTCTAGTTGGGGCACCCTGTATAAATGGTCCGCTCTAGTTGGGAAACCCTGTATAAACGGTCCGCTCTAGTCGGGACACCCTGTATAAACTGTCCGCTCTAGTCGGGACACCCTGTATAAACGGTCCGCTCTAGTTGGGACACCCTGTATAAACGGTCCGCTCAAGTTGGGACACCCTGTATAAACGGTCCCCTGTAGTTGGGACACCCTGCATAAACGGTCCGCTCTAGTCGGGACACCCTGTATAAACTGTCCGCTCTAGTCGGGACACCCTGTATTAACGGTCCCCTCTAGTTGGGACACCCTGCATAAATCATCCACTCTAGTTGGGACACCCTGCATAAATGGTCAACCCTGCATAAACCGTCCACTCTAGTTGGGACACCCTGCATAAATAATCCACTCTAGTTGGGACACCCAGTATAAATGGTCAACCATGCATAAACGGTTCGCTCTAGTCGGGACACCCTGTATAAACTGTCCGCTCTAGTCGGGACACCCTGTATAAACGGTCCCCTCTAGTTGGGACACCCTGCATAAATCATCCACTCTAGTTGGGACACCCTGCATAAATGGTCAACCCTGCATAAACCGTCCACTCTAGTTGGGACACCCTGCATAAATAATCCACTCTAGTTGGGACACCCAGTAAATGGTCAACCCTGCATAAACCGTCCACTCTAGTTGGGACACCCTGCATAAATAATCCACTCTAGTTGGGACACCCTGTATAAATGGTCAACCCAGTATAAATGGTCAACCCTGCATAAATGGTCTGCTCTAGTCGGGACACCCTGTATAAAGGGTCCGCTCAAGTCCGGACATCCTGTATAAATGGTCCACTCTAGTTGGGACACCCTGTATAGTTTATGGCATAAAATTGGCAAATTACATGAAATTGTCGAAGAGCATCATCAGGGATGTCTGAGATTTCCCTCACGCTAAGATCGTAGCTTCCGTTTTCTTTCGGTGTGCTATGCATTTTAGGCCTATAGACCGGCGGAGGTCTAAAAAAAAAGAAAAATTATGGATTTTCGAAAATCGAAATAGTCTCACCGGTTGGGCCAGTCTTCATGTATGATTAGTGTGTTGTACGCCATATTTTCTTGACCTTGAGGTTCCTGGCGCGATGTATGTCGTATAACATATCGTTCCTCATGGCTCAAATTTTCGTTCGAAGTTGATACATCGGTTTCGCTTCCACTTCTACTTTGGCATCTTGAAACTAAGAAAAACGATTTTTATTTTCTTTTCTTTTTTACTAAATTTAAAGGTTAATCGTGCAATATTAATTATTCTCACCTTGTAAATGGGATGGAGACTGATTGTAATTTCTGTATCTCGTCTGTTTTTGAATAGGATTCATTTTTTCAAGTTCAATTAACCAACGGAAAAAATCTTAAAAAACGTAAAATAAGTCAGGGATAACGAGAGAATTGGGAGAATGTCATTCGTGAATGATATGAATCATTTCGCGGATGCATTCTTCAGATTCCAACCTCCCTTCTCCCAACTTTAAACCCCCCACCCATAAACATAAACGATGATTAATGATTATAATCAAGATAAGAAATGGTTAATTTAAAAAAAAATCAAAAGAAATCATTAAAAAGAACAAAATTTCTTTGAAAATCTGTCAAAAAGCATAACAAAAAAAAACTTCAGAATCTTGAAAATTAAGACTCACATTATTTATTTCGATTTAATTTCCAATTTCCATTTTTTTAATAAGTCGTTCGAATAAATGAAGGAATAAAATAAAAATAAAACATACCTAATAATTAAAACAAAAATAATTAAAACAAAACAAAGAAAAAGGAAGGCATTTTGTAAAATAAAAATTTGTCCAGTGTTGACAACATAAAATGTATGAAATAAAATTTCCCTTTCACTTCATACTTTCAATTATAAAATAAAATTTAGAATTTGAGTGATAAAAATAAAAATTTAATTAATAAATTTGATGTTCAAAACGCGTTTTTTGGAATTTTCAACTTTCTATGTTGGTGCAGATTAATATTGTATGCTGACTGATTCTATAGTTGACACACGTGACATTTTTATCTAAAAAGGCGGGAACTTTGATAGTGGTTATCATTAAGGTTAAAAACTGGCGGCTAATAGTATCGAAATTTGAATTTTTTAAGTTTTTAAAATTAAATTTAAAGATGGACATGGACTATATTGATCCAGAAGATGAGTTCGAGCTTATGTATGGCGAGGAAATGGAGATGATGCGAGAAATGGAAGGTAAAAGAGTTTTTTTATTGATAAAACTGTGATGACCGAGTTTTAACCATGGTCCACGACATTATTTGACCAGCTGGTTGTTATGGAATCTACTGAACCAGCTCGTTGCAATGGAATGCACTGAAACAGCTGGTTGCTATGGATTGCACTGGACCTGCTGGCTGTTATGGAATGCACTGAACCAGCTGGTTGTGACATATTACACTGGACCAGCTGGTTGCAATGGAATGCATTGGACCAGCTGGTTGCAATGGAATGCATTGGACCAGCTGGTTGCAATGGAATGCATTGGACCAGCTGGTTGCAATGGAATGCATTGGACCAGCTGGTTGCAATGGAATGCATTGGACCAGCTGGTTGCAATGGAATGCCCTGGGCTAGCTGGTTGTTATAGAATCCACTGAACCAGCTGGTTGTTATAGAATCCACTGAACCAGCTCGTTGCAATGGAATGTACTGAACCAGCTGGTTGCTATGGATTGCACTGGGCCTGATGGTTGCTATGGATTGCACTGGACCTGCTGGTGGCTATGGAATGCTCTAAACCAGCTGGTGGCAATGGTATACACTGAACCAGATAGTTGCTATGGAATGATCTGAACCAGCTGGTTGCTATGGAATGCTCTGAACCAGCTGGTTACTATAGAATGCACAGAACCAGCTGGTTGCAATGGAATACACTGAGTTAGATACCATAGCCCAAGATGTAATCTAACCAGCTGGATGCTATAGACTTAATATAAGAGATAATAATTTGAACCATTTCTTTAGAGGAAGCTGACAAGGACATCTATTCAAAGCCAAAGTCGAAGCGTAGCTTAGATTTTGACCAACCTTCAACTTCCACCGGAGGATTCACCAGTTCGGACAAACCTAAAAACGTACACTTTTCTTCCTTTCCTCAAATTTTAATTTTCAGCTCATTTTTAGGCCGAAAAAGAAGACACAAATGAACATCTTTTCCCTGAAATAGAGAAAAACCCTCTTCCTGAATCCAGTTCTTTAGAATGTTTACCTTTAAACACATACAAAAGGAGCGTCAGCGAACTTTTTGGCGACATTGAAGATTTGGATGATTTCTCCGACAGTAAGAAAAATTACAGAAATTTTTGGTACATTTTAAAATTACAGACTCATTCAAAAGACGTAGAATTGATGAAAATTCGAAAGAAAAAAGACAAGATTTTTTGATTGAAATGATTAAAAACCAAAGGAAAGAAGCTTGCGAAGAAAGAAGCTTCAAAAGAGATCCATATTACAAGGAGTATGAGTAAATTAATTTAATTTTTTAATCTGCCATTATCTCTTTCAGAATAAAAGACAAAAAATTAGAAGATAGTATAAGCACAAATGTTCCAAAATGGCCTTTTGTGGCTGTCAGCACCCAGAATGCTCAACGTCTTTATTTAAAAATAAGGACCGAAGAAGACATTTTCTCTCAGGTTTTAAAAACAAAAAAATTTTTCAAAAACTAAAACTATTTTTGCAGATAAACAAATCTAAGCTTAAATTGAAAACAATGGGTTTGCTCGATTTGCCTTTTGATGTGCTTAAAGAAGCTGCAATGAAAGAAGTAAGCGCATTTCATATGATAGTTGTTAACCTAATTTTTTTCAGAGACAAAAGAAATATGAGAATATATCAAAAATAGATGATGTCGAAATTCCAAATCTTGAGAAAGATCTTTGGGTTGAAAGATACAAACCAAAAATATATCTTGAACTTTTAAGTGATGAGGTAGGTTATTATTTAAAAATAAAAAAATATTTTAGACTTTTTTAGTCGACAAATCGCTCACTTCTTCAGTGGCTGAAGTTGTGGGATAAAGTAGTTTTTAAGAGGGATCCACCTGTTTTGAAAAAAATGGATAAATTTGAAAAAAGGAACGTTTTCGATGAGCATGATAGACCTATTCATAAAGTCGCTTTACTTTGCGGACCTCCCGGACTTGGGAAAACAACACTCGCTCATATGATTGCTCGTCAAGCTGGTATCTTAATTTTTTATGCAAAAATTTGATTTTTCTTTTAGGATACAATATGGTAGAAGTAAATGCCAGTGATGACAGAAGCGCTCAAGTTTTTAAAGTCCAACTTGAAGCAGCGACTCAAATGAAGTCAGTCATGGGCTCAGATCCTAAACCAAACTGTCTAATACTTGATGAAATCGATGGAGCACCTCAGGTGAAAAATTGATAAACATATTCAAATTCTTATTTATTTTTAGGCTGCGATCGACTTTTTAGTTAAGTTCGTCACTGAAAAGTTAGATAAGAAAAAAAGAAAAAAAGTGGAGGGATTTTGAAACGTCCCATTATCTGTATATGTAACGACATTTATGTCCCAGCCCTACGACCTCTTCGACAAATCGCTTTCAACATCAATTTTCCTTCCATATCTTCCGCCAGGTAAGCAAATGACTGCTTCTGCTACTAATGGCACCTTTTTAGGCTTGGAGAAAGACTTGTTGAAATTTCAAGGTCAGAAAAGATCTCAACGATTTAGGAACAATGATGGCGTTGAGCGAGAAGACAAATAATGACATTCGCTCTTGCCTATCGGTTTTGCATTGTTTAAAATCTAAAAGCGGTAAAGTTTCCCTTAGCCAAGTACAGGCTGCCAATATAGGAATCAAAGATGTCCAACAAGGCCTATTTTCTGTTTGGCAATCAATTTTTCACATCAGACTTAAAAGGTATATTGTTAACTTGCTTAAGCTTTAACCTGAAGTTTTTTTTAAAGGAAAACATCGGAGAAAAAGGATGATTTTACGTTGAATAAAAGGTAGGTTCAATGATTAAATATTTAAAAACTTTTTTAGGCTCCAGAACGTTTTGCGATGTGTTCAGAGCTTTGGTGATTATGATCGCCTTTCTATGGGTGTTTTTGAAAATATTTATTAATCCGTCCAAAAGATTCTTCGTTAAAACCTGCAAGTTTTTGATTTTTATTTTGAGTTTTATAATTTTTTTTTAGATTGTGGAGTCTTTAAAATGGTTTCAGTATTTTGATATGAATTCTGAATAAAAGGTAGGTTCAATGATTAAATATTTAAAAACTTTTTTTAGGCTCCAGAACGTTTTGCGCTGTGTTCAAGCTTTGGTGATTATGATCGCCTTTCTATGGGTGTTTTTGAAAATTATTTATTAATCCGTCCAAAAGATTCTTCGTTAAAACCTGCAAGTTTTTAATTTTGGTTTATTTTGAATTAATAATTTTTTTTTAGATTGTGGAGTCTTTAAAATGGTTTCAGTATTTTGATATGAATTCTCAAAATATTCACTCTACTCAAAATTATACACTTTATCCTTATTTGGGGTATCCATTTGTTGCTTGGAATTTTCTTTTGGCGACTGTCCACTGGCCTAAACTTCAATATCCTTCTGCTGCATATGAGGTTATTTTTAATTTATAGTATAACAAACAGGGGTTAAAAACTGCTGGTTCATGAGAAGCCCATTACGCCTCAAGGCTGAATTAAAAACAAAAAAGAATCTTTTAGGAGACAAAAGATAATCACTTTCTTCATTGAATCCTCCCTTTTGTTGAGGCCGTCTCTCGAGTGTCCAGGGGTAATTGGGGCCTCTGATGAAAAGGACATTATGTAAACAAAAATGAAGAAAAAGGCCATTAGTCCTTTGGACTTGGGGTCGTTTCACGGAATAAAGAGGTGGTAATGACTTTTCTCAAAAGGAGGAAGGCCAAGTTTGCATTAAACATCGCCTCATTACTCGACTTCTCATCCCATTTCATTTCCCACCCTGAACCTTACAATAACCCTTTTTTTTTGTATCAACGTATAATATGTTTAACTTTTTTTTTTTAGTTCAATCAACGTCATCTAAGATACAAACATGTTCTCGACTTTTCATTATCAGGGATGCCAGCTCATCTTCAAGCTTACCAGCATAAAGAAAAACTTCTTTTAGACTCAATTCCATATTTAATTCATTTAATAATACCATCTCTTCGACCAGTAAGATTTACAATGTTATTTTTTAAAATAATTTTAGGTAAGCGTTCAATTATATTCTCAAAAAGAACGAGCAGAATTAAATCGTGTGGTGAACATTATGGCCGATTACAATCTTAATTATACAAGAAAGGACAATGGAAGGAAATTACGTTTTTAATTTAGATCCGTATGTTACTATTAAATTAATATAAATAATGCTTTTTTATTTTAAGAAATATTGAAGATATCGGTTTTTTTGGGGAGGCCAAGGGAGAGGATTTTCGGCCATGCAGGGAAGCAAATGGTTATGAAAGAAGTTGAGGCGGAAAAGTTACGAAGAGCTCAGGCGAAATGTGGGCAAATTTACGAAAGAAAAACGTCCGAACCTGAACATCCACTAGGTTAGTTTTTGTCAAAAAGAATTTTTAGATGGGTCAGTTTTTCATAATAATTATTGTGTTTAGAAGTCGACAAAGAAGTAAAACAGAGCTCACCAGTTGTTTAATCATTTGCAGAAGCTCACACCCAAAACTTTGAAGAAGAAAGTGGAAATGGTGAGTTCCTTTATTTTTTAAGAAAAGAATGACTGAAAATAACCTAATGAGTGCTGCCGAAATGTCCACTTTTCCACCTGTATCTTTGAAACCTTCTTCCATCCTGAGATATTACTCTTTAACCTTGCAGAAGCTCACACCCAAAACTTTGAAGAAGAAAGTGGAAATGGTGAGTTCCTTTATTTTTTAAGAAAAGAATGACTGAAAATAACCTAATGAGTGCTGCCGAAAATGTCCACTTTTCCACCTGTATCTTTGAAACCTTCTTCCATCCTGAGATATTACTCTTTAACCTAAAAGTAATGAAGTACCTTAAGTGCTAAAATATCAAGCGCCCTGATTGGTAACTACAGCGGCTACTCTTTCTTCTATAGGCCCACTTTCTCTTCCGCTAAAGTGTATTTCAAGCGGCCTAATTTGCAACTAAAGCGGCTACCTGTCTTCTGTTGATCTGCATTTTTCCCTTAGTGTAATCACGATGACGTCATTACGTATTCCTTTATAAATAAGGAGTATTTAGGGGGAAACATTTAGGTATTGGAGACTTCCAGTGTCTCACTAAGTAATTTGTTATACATACTCCATTCTAGATTTTTGATTTCAGATGCAATAAAGTTGAAAAACTGTCTTTTTAATTTGTTAGGTACCAAAAAGTTGGTGTAACATCTGAGAGCTTATAAACCCCTGGCGGAAGAACTTTTACCTCTAAATCATCCAGCTCCAGGTGCAAGATGCGTTTGAATTTCCCCTTTTTTGATTTGTTATCTAAAACTCAGCTAATCTCAGGCGTTTATTGTTTAGGTTTAGGGGGGAGTTCCCGGTGCGGAGCAGATTGAGGGAGAAGTTCTATTTGAGTATTCAAAGATGTCGGTTATTTAGCTGAACAAGAGCCAACTCCCATTGTCCATTATTAATTGCCTTTTACTCTCTATTTATTACGGAGCCACCCTCAACTTGGAAGGTCTACTCCACCCATTACATTAAGCACCGGAGGTAATTTAAACCTTCCCCGTACACAACAGCTTTTACAAAGTAACTATCACGAAACGCTTCCACTTCATTTCCAAACTTTTAACTATACTCGACGATATTATCCAATAATAGATTTTGGCAAAAGAGAACCACAAAAGATGCTCTAATATTGCGGAGAGAGTTTTTCGTTGCTGAGCTTTAGAAAGACAAAATATGTAATTTAGATATCGGCTTTATGTTGGACCGCAGGCGTGTGGCAGACCGGGGCCCCCTCTTTCTTTTCACATGCTAAACTCATCTCTAGCCCGCGTTTCGCCCCATTACCCGCCTCTCCATTCTTATTTTATAGATACGCCTCCAACGAACAATGCGAGATCCTTTTCAAAACGTCATCTTCTTATGTCCTCAGGCCCGCCCTCGCCCTCAATCACTTAATGACCCGAGTCCTAAAAGGCGAAAGGCCCTTTCATAAGAAAGTTAAAGCCCAATTCTTTTCTTGTAAAAGAATGGAATGATCTACTTTTATTTTGTTTTTAAGATGATTTGCTTACTTTAAAATTTGTTTCATATTAAACAGTGCGGGTTTGCGTGCATGAGTCTATTGGCGACTTAGACAAGTTAGCGATGGATAGGGAGACTAGAATGAAGAGGGGTAGAACTGGCTAGTACTGGATCCCACCAACCAAGCGCCTCGGTCTTTTCTTTCAGAGCTGTCGTGGAATGTGATTGAGCCTCACCGAGCTAAGCAGAATCGCTCAGCGGTCTTCGTGGGACTATCTCTTGATTTGCGCTTTCATTTTATGAGGACTTTGTTCTTAGAATGCTGGAATAATATGCAGTCCGTGGATATTCAACCGGGGTAGAACCGGCTAGTACTGGATCCCACCAACTAAGCGCCTCGGTCTTTTCTTTCACAGCTGTCGTAGAATGTGATTGAGCCTCACCAAGCTAAGCAGAATCGCTCAGCGGTCTTCGTGGGACTATCTCTTGATTTGCGCTTTCATTTTATGAGGACTTCGTTCCTAGAATGCTCGAATAACATACAGTCGGTGGATCTATTCTCCACTAATCAGAGATTGCGGGAGCCCTTATTTTGGGTTGTTGACAACATTTATGAGCTCTTGTTGAAGAAAAAACGGTTTAGTTATTCGTGATATTTCATTTTTATATTGTCATCACCCTCTTGAGGGGAATGACTAGAACCATATTTTTTTTCCTCTCAAAGTTGATATCTAAATAGTATATCAATCTCGGATCATTAATTGCGGGAGAGCGGTAGAAAGGGGAGAAGAAGGGGATGAAAAAAAGTCTTTTGTCACTGCTTGAATGGGAATTTCGTCCTAAATCCTTCCTCATCTCGTGAACGCTTTCCGTTTTGAATCACCCCTCGTTTTTATGAAGATAATGGACGCTATTATTGCCTTTTAATGGCTCCGTTGTAAAACGTTTTGGTAATGACAACATTATTACTCAGTAAGCTCAAATTTAAGATTTTTCGAAAAAAAATTTATTTTATGTTTGGGAGGAGGGAGAAAATAGCCCCTAACAGTTAAAGTCAGTAACGTTAGCCCAGGACTTGAAAATTTGACATGTGACTGATAGCTTCCATTCAATTATTCACCTCCGTGGGTTCAAATTGTTTTGTTTGCTTTTATAATAAAACAAGAGAGCGATGGCGTGGGGTGGATGTAAAAAAAGAACGAAAGGGCGTTAGAACGTAATTCGTTTAGTGGTTTAATTCGTCCGAAAGTTGTCAGGGTGTCACCTCCAGACAGACGCCGACCCCGGAGTTTTTCATACTCGGCCAACTTTCCATTTCGAATCGATTCCCTAATTGAATTTTCTCTAGAGGTGCGGTTTTAAGGTTTGAAACGTTGATCCCTAATTTCCTCCGACATCTCCCTTACTCATATCCCTTGTCACTAACGCCTGTTTTTAGTGGGAAGTGTCAGGGATTGAATCTTGCTTTTTTTATTTCAAGAAACGATGTCCTTGTGCTTCAGTTTTTAAGTAACCCTCGGTCGCTGCTCCATCTTTTGATACTTTAACCCTTTCGAGACCGCGTCTGACGCCGGATTCTCTGCGCTACTGGGGCAGCACTTTTCCCCTCACTTCTCCCCGACCGCTTCCAGCGCCCAGCAAAGCACAGAAAGCGACGAGTGATGCGATCATCACGTAGTTCATTTCTTCCCAACAGATTGCCAGTTTTGCATGTCGCTAGCGCCACGGGAAGGGAAGGTATTAAATTTTTTTGAAGAGGCTTCCCGCTGGCGCCGCTGGGCAACTAAAGTCGCCTGCGGTCTCCAAACGAAAAGCGCGATTGGCAACTATAGTCGCCTGCGGTCTCGAAAGGTTTAATCCTTTAAAGTTTAATTATAAAGATTAAAGACATTTAGCTTACAGAAGTTGTGGCTTTTGATTATAATAACTGTGGAAGAACACATAGCAATTGCCACTTCTTAATATAATGGGATAAGAGAAATTGTCCTAACGATAAAGAGAAATAACTGCGGGTAATTTGTACTCTCTAATAAATGCTCCATTTACATTTAAGTTATTAAAGGGGTATATCGCCAGAATCGTCTTGTTACAAGTTCACAGATTATTGCCGTAATAAATCCGAGAATGGTAGGCCACACTTAGCCGAATTGTCCTTAAACTGTGGAAAGGAAGAGGGTTATGCGTATATTTCAAGAAGTTTATCGCCCATTATTAAAAGCACTTTGAATTTCGTAAAATTCATGTTAAAAGATTAAACAAGCGCCTTGAAACGAAACTCTCGAAACAATGGGAGTTATGAAAAAGAAGTGTAAAGGCAGCTGGTGGCAATGTTGCCTATTAAAAGATACTCGAGGATCATTCGATATGCCGCCTTCATCACGCTATACACATGTCGCACCCCTTGAGCTTGGAAAAACAAACTGGTGATTAAGTCTTTGAATGTTACATTGACAAACTAACGTCATTCTCTCAAATCTATTGTTCTCAGTAATTTTTTTAGAAGGAAAATCATTGTTCTTAAGTGGGTCTATTGATGACTTCAGAAGTGTAGGCACTTTTTCTATAGTAAGCAAACATTTTAAAAATTTCCTTTAAAAAAGGGGTCTACGATAACTGATATCCCATTTCATCCTTGCGCTACTTACTGTATGTACACTACTAGCCGCTATCAATTGAGACTGCAATTGCTTCTGTTGGTGTTATCATTTATGAAAGAAAAAAAAGCTTTATGATTAATAAAATCCAAAAACATTGGGTTCGTCCGGGATTTGAACCCGGGACCTCTCGCACCCTAAGCGAGAATCATACCCCTAGACCAACGAACCTGTTGAGAGCCGCTATCAATTGAGACAGCAATTGCTACTGTTGGTGTTATCATTTATGAAAGAAAAAAAAGCTTTATGATTAATAAAATCCAAAAACATTGGGTTCGTCCGGGATTTGAACCCGGGACCTCTCGCACCCTAAGCGAGAATCATACCCCTAGACCAACGAACCTGTTGAGCGACATTCTCTTTTTGGAGAATATGGTAGCGCGTCAATTAAATCGAGGTCAAAGAAAGAAAGGCGCCTTCGTCCTTTCTAATGGCTTCCTCTTCAGTTAAGATTATAGATATCTTTGTAACTTTATGAGCGGAATTTGTCTGATTCTGATTTTCCACTTGGATTATGGATATCTTGTTTAGCAATGCTAATGTTATCAAAAGGCGACCGCCCCCGGCCCCGTTTTCCCCTTTTATATCCCGCCCTCGTCCCCTTAAAAGAAAAGAAAAGTAATAATAAAAAAAAGGTGTAGAGAGGGCCGGAAAAACCTCCCTTCACCCCCTCCCATCATATAAATGTAAATTAGTTTCCTCCCAGTGTGTTATTCAAGAGCAAACCGCCCGTTTTATTTACACAATTTTCATTCTGCTTGGAAGAGAGGTTTTCGAGTAGGTACAGGGAGGGGTGGAGGGGCTCGGGCTTCTCATTATACTCGACATACAATGGCTGTGTTCGGGCGACGAGGAACCCTCGAGGCAAATTGTCAAACAAGGTAATATGGCGGCACTGATGGGGTTTTTGAAACGCCCGCGCCACCTTCAAACTCCTCCTTACCTCCTTTCCTTTTAAAAACATTCAATAGTGTTATTCATCAAAGATTTAAAAAATTCCTACCTAACCATTTACTTTATGTTCTTTTGTTTCAGCAAGCCAAAGACTTTTTTGGAAGAGTTGTCGAAAAAAATCTGAATAAAATCAAAGACAAAGGTAGGTTATTAACTAAAATGGGACTGCGTAAGAAGAAAACCGGGCACTGGGTTCGCCATCGAATGAGGCAGCGATTGATGATGCCAGCCATTTATTCAGGATTTAATTTGGCTTACTAACAAAAAGAGAAATTCTCTGGCGAAGAAACATCGATTGCACTGAATCTTTGTGTCGTGTTCCTCGATCTTTTGGCCAAAGGAACTATTCTTAAGCCAATTTTTGAGGAGTTTTTCTCATTTTCGTCCGAAAACAACTCTCCTTTGGGCGTTTGGCTCGGTTTTGGGCCCAAAATACCCCATTTTATGCCATGCACGCATCTTTCACTACATCTTGTAAACATCGCTTTCCATTTAAATGGTCATAAGATGGGCAAAAAGTGAACTGCCAGCACCAAAGTTTAAATCCTTAGCAGTTTCTACTCTATAAGCCATCAAAAGGAGATTCCCTCAAAGACGCAGTAATAACACCCTGCCTTACTTAAGTCCTACATCAGGCGGGAAAAGCTGTATCAACTTCCCTGATGATGCTCGATGAGCGCAGTATAACTTCCCTGAGCGATGCCGAGGATACATAAAGAGGAGAGATGCGTTTAGGGTTTTTTAAAATGTTTAAAGATTTAATAGAATCCATGGTTTTCATTGTTCGGACTCGAGGAGGCGGCAAACACGTAATGGAAAGATCACTCGCGTCCCTGAACGAGCAAACCTTGGGTTTCAATTTCCTTAAGTCAACTTCGTCTCGAATCAAGTTTGGTTAACAATCCCCCATTTCGAAACTTTATTGGACTACCTGGTTGTTTTGGTAACGAGAGGAAACCCCATCTCATCCCTCTCTCCCTTCCTAATCCTCAATCTATCTCCACCCCTCAACCGACCGATTACAACAAAGCTTACGCCCATATTTGTCGCCAGTTAATCATCTTTGTTTGTTTATCATAATACCTTCAATTATTTACATATTGAAATCGTTTAATTTATTTTCAATGAGTTACCTCCGCTCATAGTTATTATCATCAAATTGTCGACAAATCCATCATATCAAGCTGTTCATATTCCAGCATCCCTAAACTGCAGAAAAAGCATAAATAGATTCTTTGGCATGATTTCTGCCAGAAGTCCCCAAGTGCCAAGTTTAAAAAAAAAAGCCAAAAAGTACCCGAAATAGAAAAAAATGGAGTTTTCGGCTGAAAGATAAAGAAAAACGCTTGAAATCGGGCCGAATAATCTGAAGGCAATAATTCTTTGCTCATAGTTTTATATTTTTTTTTTCTCCCGAATTACTGCTAGCAAAAATAAATATTAGTCTACGTGACATTTTTTTTTAAATCGATCAGTACTTTTGTTTGAAAACCTATTTGCCCGGATTCGAACAAATATAAAAGGCTGTTTGTATTTTTTTAAAACGTTTTTTTATTTAAAAAGTGCATTCTCATCAAATTAATGCTTTTTTTAAAAAGCGGAATTTTTTATTCATTAACAAATTGTCACCCCCTCTCTTCCTGAAAGGATGTTTTTATTGTAAGATAATTTGTCCATTTTCCTCTGCATCATAAAAAAAAGGGGTGGAATCCATTTGGTCCCTATATATCTTTTAAAAAGCCCTGTTTTTTTCTCTACCCTCCGAAGTGGGGAAAAAAATTTTTCCCCCGAATTTAACTTCAAAAGATTTATTATTTCCCGCTATTCAAAATAAAACGTTGTTTTCTCCCGGTGTTAATCGATTGCGATTGTTTTCATGTAAAAATTGATTTTAACAGATTTTTTTTTGTTTGCTTTTAGCGAAAACCGATGATTGTGAAAAGCGAAATTTGGTTCCATTTTAAAGAGGGGTACAATAACGCAGTACGGAAAAACGTCTATATTTCAGATCTTAAATAATGAGGTAAGTTTTAAATTAAAATCTATACATTCTATGCGTGGCAACGAATTTTTCCGTCGGTTGTGGTTACTGTGCATGTTCTTGTCGTTCTTTCAAATTGTTTCTTTTTCTTCTCTACCCCAGTAGGCATTTAAAATTTTTTTTAGTTTCTTATTTTGAGGCAAATTGATCTTTTCTAGCCTCAGAGGATGGTATAGCATCTAAGGTGACCAGGTGTCCAAAATTCGTTTTGTTGGGTAGACTGTAAAGTACGGCCAGAACCCTGTTTCTCCACGAGAAAAAGCGGAAAGAAGCGAACAAAAATCGAGGAAAAACGACCCCAAAACCCTTTTTGAAAAGGGGAAACGTGTTAAACTAAACGCCGTACCACCTGATAAAATGGGTTTTTCTTGACCAAAAAACTGTTTGCAAAGGGAACTAACTATTAGCTCTCACACCTGATGAAACGGACCGAAGAAAGTGGCCCAAAACTCTTTAAATAGGGAAGTTTAACACAGTTTTGTCAATGTTCTACTTTTAACGTAGGTGTCCAGGGGTACGTTTTTAGGGGATGGCTTCCCAAAGTTACCCAAACTGGAATATTCTCTTCAGCGGGACAGTTGCCCATCCCCTCGATTTTGTAGGGGAGAGACAACCATCCAAAGCGGGACTGTGCCTCCCTAACCTATATACCTTCGGCATCGCTCTTACGCCCCTGGAGATATCGAAGCAAAATAGAACCAGAAGCCTTTTTGCTTCTAAAGTCTAAGGTTCATCAATTTGTCCCTGATTCTTTCGACATAATCATTCTCATAGCAAAATAAAACCACTTTTTCTGGTGCCGGAAAATCTTACGTCGATATCGGTCAATATTTCCAACAAACACTACAATCTTTCATTTTTTATTTTTATTTATGTAATCCGCAAAAGGTTGATTTATTATCAAATATTAACCAATAATGGAGGAAGAAATGACTGTGATAACGGGTATCTCACGTTTCGGCTTAAAAGCCTCGTCAGGTGAGCCCTCTATACAATCATTTCATTTCACTGTGCCTTGATTAGAGGATACAGCGGGAACGGAAACAGTCTCCCTGAAGCTCACCGCCGCCCAAGAGATAGAGCCGCCGTATCCTCTAAATCTCTCGGAGATAGAGGCACAGTGAAAAGATAGAAATGATTTGTGATAGAGGGAATAGCTCACCTGACGAGGCTTTTTAAGCCGAAACGCGTCGTGAGATACCCGTTATCACAGTCATTTCTTCCTCCATTATGGTTTATTACTCCAATTTGCTGAATTGAGTTCTTTTTATTTTTCCTTGCTTTTTGCAATTTTCCGCTTTTTTATTGGGTAGATTTCTTTCTTCTGAGCCTCCTTTTTTTTTTCTCTCACGACGCGTTTCGGCTTAAAAAGCCTCGTCAGATGAGCTATTCCCTCTATCACAATTTCTATCTTTTCACTGTGCCTCTAACTCCTAGAGATTTAGATGAAGCTCGCCGCCGATACAAGCCGAAATCTCTTGGACTAGATAGAGACACAGTGAAAAGATAGAGGGAATAGCTCACCTGGTTTTAAGCCAAACGCGTCGTAGATACCCGTTATCACAGTCATTTCTTCCTCCATTATTGGTTATTACTCCAATCTTTGCTTTGAGTTCTTTTTATTTTTCCTTGTAGTTTTCGCAATTTTCTGCTTTTTTATTGAGTCGATTTTTTTCTTCTGAACCTACTTTCTCTCTCTTTCTGACACTGTCTGTTGATTCAGATTTTTCGAACATTTACGAACAAACTTCTTAATTAAAGCTCTAATTGCAATATTAAAATTTTAAAAGGTTTAATAATTATTCTTTAATAATAAATTATACTGAACACGTTGTAGTTATTAGATTGGTGTGAAAGTATTTTAGTAGAAATAACTTTTGTGGCCTAGTCGGATGAAGATGGGGTGAGTGTGGGGAATCGGCGGCGGAAGGTGGGTAGAGGAGGCGGCGGCGTTCCTTTGAGGGCTGCGTGAGAGACGAAGGGATGGGAGGAGCGGTAGCGAATGGTGGAATGGCGAGGGAGTGGAGAAAGCGGCTGAATGTTGGGCCTTCCGTCTCAGCTCGGCTGCCGAACTGTGTCCGCTCGCCGTCGACGTCCCGCTTCCTCCGCCGGAAGCGCCGTTCCTCGAATCGTCCGGACAACACGTAGTGCCCTGCAAACAAAAAATAATTTTATGAATTTTTCAGAGAGGGGAAGAAAGATTTAAATGTATGAGAAGAGACGTTTAGCACCTGATACCCTTCTCCCTTTTCTAACCCAATATGTCCTCTTGGTCTGAACCTTAATGTAATTGGGAGACGGCGAGATAGGTATTAATAATAATTACGGTTGGAAACAAGACTTTTAGAGGCTTCAATTGCTTAACACACACTCTTATATTTTTGATTATGCAATAATAACCGCCCTTCCTCCCCTTTGAGAAGGGATGATGGTGAGGGGGATGAGGTGATAAATACAGATTAGACGCTCCGCAAAAGCCCGGGAGTCATGTGTCTTGATGACGCCTCAGGTGTTCGCGGGAGAGACGTGGATTCAACGTCGGTTTATCCACTTAGTAGCCGCTTTCCCTAAACCTAATTGCTAAGAGCGTCTCCGGCCAAAACGCATTAGCCGAGCCCCGGAGAAAGCTTGAATTCCCGAATTAACGAATTATAAACTAACATCCGATCTCCCCATTCGTAATTTAACTCACAATCAAATGTCAGCCTGTAGTACGTACCAGTTTAATCCTTGATGGTATTAAATTTAGGGACGGTACTTGTCAAAATTTCAATTAAAGATATCAATCTCATACATTCCATTGCTTTCTTCTTTATCAAAAGGGCCTAAGCGTCAACAAAAATTTATCATGTAACTATGATCGTCTCGTAAAATTCGATACATCAAAAATGCAAAAAGAAAGGAATTGATGGATCGGGGATCTCGTCGAATTGGATAAACCTAACTTCCATTCCTTAAAACATGAGCAACGTTCATGAGGTTGAGCCCGTATGGGAAGGCGGGAAGGTGCTCCATTTGGAAATGACTCGGCTGTAATTCGGTTACCGAGTTGTAAGTTTCACCTGAGTGTATATAATCTCCGCCTATGTGTGAGTGTGTTGGGAGTAACGAAGTTTGCGAGAAGTTGGTCGAGTTATGACAACGCCCTAGGACCAAGTTAACCTAATCAACAACAACCTTCCCTTCTCCGCTTCCCCCACCGCTAATCCTTTATCCTTCCCCTCCCTTTAACCTCATCTTACTACTCACTTCTAAATTCACATTGCACTACATTTTTTATTCAATTATATTTTAACATTCTTGCTAGGTAAGTTTAAAAGATCGAAATTTTTTAAAAAGATTTTCTTCAAACATTCGTTGCTTTCGTTTATTATGACGGTTCGAACGGAATTAGGAACGATCGAAGCGCTTCGTTGGTAGGGTCTAGTACTTGCCGGTTCTTCCCCAGTCATCTCTTGTCTTCAAGTCGCTCGTTTTTTCACCCTCATCTACAGAATTTTTTGTTCTTTTAAGCAAAATTATCATCGACGTTCCTTACCGTAAAACACAGATAACAGGGAGAATGAGATCGTTGTCGATAAGGACACTTGGTGACAAGAAAGAGTGAAAACTGGGGGAGAACCGGCGAGTACTAGACCCTACCACGAAGCGCCTCGATCGTTTCTATAGTTCGATCTTTACACACCCTTCATCTAGGAGCGCAGTAGTGTATTCCCGCCAGGCCAAACCCGCATAATCAAATGCCAATTTATGATGGCAAGATCTAGAATTTTCCGGGAATCATAGCGAACGCTGTCGATAAAGACACTTGGTGACAAGAAAGAGTGAAGACTGAGGAAGTCCGGCTAGTACTAGATCCTACCAACGAAGCGCCTCGATCGTTTTCATTTCGATCTTAAGATACCCTTCATCTAGGAGCGCAGTAGTGTATCCCCGCCAGGCCAAACCCGCACAATCAAAAGCCAATTTATGATGGCAAGATCTAGAAGACATTTCCGGGAATCACAGCGAATGCTGTCGATAAAGACACTTGGTGACAAGAAAGAGTGAAGACTGAGGAAGAACTGGCTAGTACTAGACCCTACCAACAAAGCGCCTCGATCGTTTCTACAGTTCGATCTTAAGATATCCTTCAACTAGGAGCGCAGTAGTGTAACCCCCTCAATCAAATGCCAATTTATGATGGCCAAGACCTAGAAGACATTTTCGGGAATCATAGCGATTGCTGTTGATAAAGACACTTGGTGACAAGAAAGAGTGAAGATTGATGAAGAATTGGCTAGTACTAGACCCTACCAACGAAGCGCCTCGGTCGTTTTTACATTTCGATCTTAAGATACCCTTCATCTAGGAGCGCAGTAGTTTATCCCCGCTCAATCAAATGCCAATTTATGATGGCAAGATCTAGAAGACATGAGACAAGAGATGTACACAGAAGTTGGATAGTACAACAATATCCATGAAGTTATTTATTTGCCACCAGGGTCGCAGGCGTTTTAAATAAAACAGTCTGGCCAACCTATTTTGTAAAATGTATAGTTACCTTTTAAAACAGGAAACAGCGGCGGAGCGAATTGCGGTGGAAAAAAAGCGGAGGGTTCCTGGATGCGAGTCCGGAATCGGTGACCGGGCGGAAGCCCACTCTGTAAAAGAAATAAGCTCATTTAAAAAAAAGAAAAATATAATTTTGTTAAAGCCTTTTTCCCTCTTAAATAAAGTATAGTTTACATAAATGGGTTTTTCTCCCTCTATTCCATACTTTTTTCACCCCCATCCTCATTCAACATTTTAATGGATAAGGGACGGTAAATCCCTTCTACCTAATGTACCTAAAGGTTATTTCCTGATGGCATTAAGTAAAAAAGACATGCCAGAAATGAAATCTTTTAAAATGGTTTTCATCCGGGGTCTAGACATGTATATTTGAAGAAGACGGTGGTTGGGGAGGTTCTTAAGCTGGGCACAAAGTCAGGACTTTAATGCAGATCTCGGCTTTTCTCCGTCCCGGTTTTAAGATGGAAAAAAATCTGGTTTTCTTTTAAGCCATCCAGATTTTACACGCTAAACAGTGTAAAAGAAGCCTTTAATTAAAACGAAGGACTTTTCCCATAATTGTCTTATTCCATTGGGGGGGGGCTAATAATTGGAAAAGAAACAAATTGCTAATTCTCAAAAGTAAAAAATGTCTTGAGAAGATAAATTGACATTTAATTATTATGCTCGTCATTATAAAGTGAGGGACTTCGGAAAATTCAAAGGGAATCCTTTTAAAAGGTCGAAATTGAGTTTTGCGACTCGGCCCGGGAAATTTAACAATAATTCATTCAAAAGTCATATTCGGGAGCGAAAAGGGAAGGAATTAATTCGATGAGAGATTTCCCTATCCAAGAACATTTTGTCGGGCCTTCTGCTGTAGAGGGGGAGGTGAAATATCCCTTCTGTAAACGCAATTAGCCCATCAAATATTAAATAGGGAGTTTGTTTTTTTAGAATATAAAAACAACAGAGTCCCTATGGGCGTGAATAATCGCGTTTTTGGAAGGGAGGTTCTCTGCTAGGGGGATGAAAATAAACGAGTTACGTAACACACGGACTTTGATTTCGTACCTCTAATGCACCCTGTGACGCAATCCACCATTTTACATACAAATCTTGCGAGCCATAATTCCAATTAGTTGACATGTTACAAACAGCCCTAGTTCAAATTTGCTTAATTATTTCCGAAAATCCACAAAATGCAAAAAGCTCTATTATAAATTTGATTATATTCCGTAGGAAAAAGGGTTTTATTCATTTAATATGTATTTCTCCAATACCCTCCGAGTAGGAATTAATTGTTAAACGTGGTTCCTTTTACCGATAGGGACTAAGTGCCGTTGAGATGGAGGTGTCTCGTTAATTATAAAATTGAATAATAGAAGGGCGAAGAGGGTATCAAAGCCGGGCATATACAAGATTTAGAGCGAAGCCACAACTCTATTTGCTGTGATTACAGACTGTAGAATAGGCGGCTGTTAATATTCAAGCGAGGCCGTTTGAACATGCACAAAGCCCCGAGACTGGATGGGAGGGCCCTCATTACACGCAGATCCCGCAAAAGGGAATTCAACCTTAAAAAACTGCTTAGGAAAATATAGATTTTTTTAGGATTACGTGGATTTTAAGGTACTACTGAAAAAAATTGATCGGGCAGAAATTTGCAGCCCTCCAAGCGCTTTCCGATTTGAATTTAAAATTACTTTTTTACTATCTTGGAATTTTCCTAGGAAAAAAGCATGCGCGAGGATTTGAAGTCAAATACGACGTCGTTCAAATCGTTAGTCCGTCAAATCTGAAGTCATCTGACGCCAAATCCTTCTGCGCATGATCCAGGAGTTTAAACTGCATTGGAACAAAGCTAATATAGCGATGGTATCTTGACTTGGCGGCCGCCCGGTCTTCGACTCACGGCACATTTCAAATCTAAAACGGATCATTTTTGCTTAAAGGATCGCAGAGTCGCAGTTTGAAACTGGTTTGAAACGCCTGTAGCATGCGCAGAAGGATTTGGAAGTCAAATATGACGTCGTTCAAATCGTTAGTCCGTCAAATCTGAAGTCATCTGACGTCCAAATCCTCTGCGCATGATCCAGGAGTTTCAAACTGCGGTTGGAACAAAGCGATGGTATCTTGGCTTGGCGGCCGCCCGGTCTTCGACTCACGGCACATTTCAAAAATCTAAAACGGATCATTTTGCGCTTAAGGATCGCAGAGTCGCAGTTTGAAACTGGTTTGAAACGCCTGTAGCATGCGCAGAAGGATTTGTAAGTCAAATATGACGTCGTTCAAATCGTTAGTCCGTCAAATGAAGTCATCTGACGTCCAAATCCTCTGCGCATGATCCAGGAGTTTTCAAACTGCGGTTGGAACAAAGCTAATAGCGATGGTATCTTTTTCTTAATAAAAAAAAAACTAGAGAGAGAAAAGGGAGGAAAGAGTAAAAGGACGTGACTCCCCTTCATGTCTCCATTCTGAGACTAAACGATTTTCCTCTCTCTCTCGAAAACAAAGTATGAAATCACGGAGCTAAACACAGGGTATAAAGTGCTGTTAAGTCCGTTTGGGTCAGGAAGTGCTCTAACAGTCTTAGGCCATCCCCTTTTCTCGTAGGGAGGGAAAGGAAACCGGAAGTGTTCCGAGCCATTGACGTCACTGACCGTAATGGCGGGAAATAAAAGGCTGAAAGAGGCGCTAATGGGCGCTCGAGATACTCCTGGAGTGTTACACTTTGTAGACGTTTTTCTACTCTCGGACCCTTTTTCTCTGCTAAATGGGCCTTACTTTACCGGTCTAAATTAGATGTCTTACTGCCTAAACTCCGCAATCCCATTTATTTACACAATACGTCTTTTCCCTCTTTATTTTCCGCCCTAAAAATCTAACAATTTAAAAATTATTACGAACAATTGAACATGGGGACCACCCTTGCGAGGTGAGAGGGGCCACCCTTGTTATCCAGGGGCTCATTAACAAAGACAAAAGAATGGGGGAGGCGAAAGTGGGTGGCCTCGCTTCTTTAAAGACTACGGCCAATTTCACTTGTCTCTTGTAATTGGTTTTGTTTGCATGTCTTTCCGAACCCCCGTTGGTGTCGGGTGAAGAGGCGGGGATGAAATAAGCACGTGCCGGTTGACAGGTCGCCTGCCTCGCCGGATGATCATTACTTTTAGGGGAAACGGCAGCTTCTCAATCAACAATTAAATTCTATACCCTTTTTTCTATTGTGCAAGTTCAACAAAGCTGCCACCAAGTCAAAACTCAAGGGAAGCTTGGCCTAGTGCTTAGAGTGAGACGTCCGCTCTCATAAAACGGATTTTACAAAAGTTAGAAACATAAACCCTTTGATAAGTTTAGCTCTGCCTGGTTTTGGTATGGAAATCGATAAAGCTTCTACTGAGGTGCACGTAATTAAGGCTTTCGCGGAGGTAAATACTGATTAGGGTTTGAGCGAGAAGGCCGGGGAGAGGTTGTTAGACAGAATTAATTCTGTGGGTAAGCGAGCTGCAACACTATTGAATATTAAAGCGTGGAAGGAGTGCGGGATGAGAGGAGAGTGAGGGAGTCTCCTTCTAATGGACTAATGGGGTTTCCCCCGTAATTGGCACTGGCCCTTAATTCACTCTGATTCCATCACACTAAGATCCCATCATCTTTCACCCGACTCCATACATATCTTAACTTAATAAATCGTTCATTTCAAAAACAAAAACCACACAAGTTGGGAGGCAAAAATATGCACCAGAAATCACTTTTTGCTCAAAAGCGCATAACTTTTTTTTAACCGGCCGTCCGGCAGGCCGGCACCACGGACGAAGTTTTAGATCGGTAAAGTCAATATTCATTTGACCCTCCGGGGTCTGGAAGACCCTTCCCCAAAAACCCGACGTCGAGGGTATCGCAATAATCTTGCAACTGCTTTCTTCAGAAACGGATGGGCTTTACGAATTTTCATTGTGGGTTTCCCTGCGACTTTTCTTTAAGCTCTTGTACGTTAAAAAAGTTTTGGGATTGTTGCACTTTTTGAAGAGCCGTGAGGAATGTTTTTTCGCTTCAATTATGCGTATTTCGGGGTGTCGCAAGCGTCCCGTCGTGCGGAGAAACCGGTTTCTTCTCTATTTCATTTAAATATAACATAGAGTAGACGGTTAAGGGGATTTTACAGAGTTAACAAAATTGTTCGAATTACCCTTATCAGATCTAAATATAGTGACGTTGACTTGTCCTAATGGATTCGAGTCTATAATAAGCATTCGGAGCTTAATCCACTCTTTTCTCCCCTTCCATACGGGAACCCTCTTCGTCCCTGGAGCTTTTGAATTTATAAAGGCTATCTTTAGAGCACGGAATTTTTTTTAAAGCTATAAAAAAATGTTTTTAAGGATTATAATTCGGTTTGTCATGCCCCACATTTTACCAGCAAAACGCCAAAACCGAGGGACTTAAATTTCTGTAATTCCGCTTTGTATTTTGGTGTGGCCCAGTGGATAGCGTGTTTCTTTTGAGGTTTTACTATTTTCGTGGGGACTATTTTGTCGTGTACCCTTTACTCGCCAAGTCAACGCCTTCACTGAGTAAACCCTTGCGGCTGTGGCCTATTAGAGTCGTGTGTGGCCCAGTTGATAGCGTGTTTCTTTTGAGGATACTTTCTAACGACTTTCGTGGGGACTTCTAGTTTATTTTGTCATTTCCGCTGATTGCCACGCGGATTAGACTAAACTGTGGCCTAATTTAACTGGGTAAACCCTCGGACTATGGCCTATTTTGAGAATGGTAGTGTGGCCCAGTGGATAGCGTGTTTCTTTTGAGATTTACTTCCTTCACGATTTTTTGGGGGCTTAAGTTTACTTTACCCGCAAAACTCAACCGCCTGGCGGTTAGAATAAACTTACGCCTTAAATCTGTTTCCCACTCTATCAATTGAGGTTCGCGCTGTGGCCCAGTGGAAAGCGTGTTTTTTAAGGTTTTAATTTCCCCTCTTCATTTTAGCAATTTTGAGGGTCCCTCGCAGTTTAAATCTCTCTGTCACCACGACCCAGTTTCTCATTAAACAATCTGTTTTACCGGAACATTTAACAGCCTAAATTGATACATCCTCAATAAATCATAATATTATCGAGTTAGTTAGCCTGGGTTTAAATAGCGGTGATTCCATCACGTAACCCCCGGCTCGTTCAACTAATTTTAACTGTTAGATAACCCTCTTTCCTTCAAAAATGTAATTTGCTGAAGAATCCACGCTAATGACGTTCTAGCTATTGATTCTCACTAGGTAGATTTTTTAACTTCCTTAAAGAAGTTATTGTGATACCCTCCACGTCGGGTTTTCAAGGGTCCTGACCCCGAGTCAAATCGAATTTTTACCGATCTAACTTTGTCTGTGGTGCCGGCCGGCCGTCCGTCCGTAGCATTTTTTTCCGGAACACTTTACGGCCACAATTTTCAACCGATTTTCACAAATTTTCTTTAGTCGGTAAACAAAAAACTAACGAGGGCGATTTTTGAATTTCGAAAAAATGGCGGAGATATGTCTGTTTGAAATTTAAAAAATTCGCTGCCGAACCGTTGGTCCGATTTTCACCAAATTTTCACCAATTACTCCTTATTTTTTAAGAATTTTTGGTGAAAAAATTATCATTTTTTTAAAGAAATGTCAAACTTTCACCCGCTATTTTCTTCGAAATCTATGTACCTATTTTTTTATTCTATCAATGGTAGCTAAACCTGAAGTTAAGGGAAGGCAAACTAATTGGGCAGATTTATCCAAGAGGATTTTATTTAGAAAGCTTTTATATTCTTAAAAAATGAAGATTAGAGAGTAAAAAAAATTATATTTAGGATGATAACTTTTTAAAGTAAGGAGGGGAGGTTGAAAAAAAGGAAAACATATGAGAATTTTTTTTCGACATCAGTGTCAAAACTTAGTTTTCATTCGAGAAAAGTGAGAGTGGGGGGGCCGAATTAAGTTTCATTACTTCAAAGCCTTGATCCTCGAGGCGAAAAGGGAAAAGAGGGAGAGAGAGAAAAAAGTGAAAAAAAAAAATTCGAGACTCCGCTTTTTAAATTAGTTTTCGGAGTTGAGTGGACATCCTAATGCTGACTTTTCTCATAAAAAAACGGAGTTATTTAAAAAGAAGCTTATTAAGACACACAGGTAGGGGAGAGGGGAATATGAATACTTTATGCCTCCACCCACTTTTTAAAAAGTTAGCCTCCAAGCCCCTTCCCTTCTCAAACTGAGGGATACATCTGTAAAAAGTAAAAAGAGTATCAGCTTCTCCGCTATGAAAAATGTATATAGTCAAGTTTTGTTTAAAAATTCTATCAAGTTTCTGGTCCTGTTATTGCATCAAGGCTGGAGATACATTTTTTCTCAAGGAAAAGAGGGTTCCTGGGGGAAGAGGGGCTGTGGAAGAGAGTAAATAAATTGAATTTTATTTGACCGAACCTCCCGCTTGCTTCCCCGGCGCTCATCTCCTAACTTTTATGTACTTTTTCCCTTTGATGATAAAAATATGATAATTGGGTGATGCTCCTCGCCTCGATGGAAGATTCGCCTCTATTAAATATTCATTCCGGTCGTCCCCGGGTTGATGATGATGACGTATTAATGGATGAACCCCTTTTGCGGGCTGGCTAACTAGATGGAGGAGGCCCAAAGCACTTGATTAATCAACTTTGACGTCAATTTTTAACCCCCTACCCTTCTCCCGGAGGATGATAGGGGATATTGTCTTTGAGCTACCCTTCCTCACGCCACCTTCAACAGTTCGAGTAAATGGAAAGTGCCCTCACTTAATGAATACTTGAATAAACTCAGAAGATGGAGGAGAACATCTTTAAAATTATAACGGCACTTTACATTATCACTCGATTACCAGTCTATCATGACTCAATTGAAGAGTTTAAAAAGTAAAAATAACTTTTTATTTTTATTTTGCCCTCACTCAACAACCAAAATAGGGAACGAGGCTTTTTAGGCTATGTACGAGGTTGCTACAAAGAGTGCCCCCCCCCCCCCAAGACCGAGAGAGACATTCAAATGGGACATTTCCAGGCCAAAAAAGCCGACGAAAACGCCAAAAAAATTGGTTGATGGTGGTTTTTGGTTCAAAAAATGAGGAAAACACATGAAAATTCGGTAAAAAGGGGTTTTCTCGGTAGAGAGGCTGGAAATGCCAAAAACCTGGTAAAAAGGAGTCTTGGCCGAAAAAAGATTCCCCCCCCCCCCCCCCAAGACCGATACAGATTTTCAAAAATCAGTTCAAATGGGACATTTCCAGGCCAAAAAAGCCGAGAAAAACGCCAAAAAATTGGTTGAGGTGGTTTTTCGGTTCAAAAATGAGGAAAACTCCTTAAAATTCGGTAAAAAGGGTTTTCTCGGTAGAAAGAGGCTGGAAAATCCTAAAAACTGATAAAAGGAACCTTTGGGCCGAAAAAACGAGGAAATCGCCGGAAAATCGTCGTTAAAATTGAGGCTTTCTCCTAATGACCGAAGAAAACCCGGATATCCAAAAACAAGGCAGACGTTCAAAAATCAGTTCAAAAGGACATTTCCAGGCCAAAAATTTGTCAATGGTGGTTTTCATTCAAAAACTGAGGAAAACCTGAAAATCGAAAAAAGGGGTTTTCTCATTAGAAAGAGGCTGGAAAAGCCCGAAAATCGGGTAAAAAGGGGTTTCTCGGGAAAAATTTGAGGTTATCTTAAAAAAAATTAGGAAACCCAGTTAATAGTTTTTTGGGGAATCATGTCCTTGACCACTGACCCACGAATAGAAAAAATAGGGAAAAAACATACCCATCGCTGGAGAAAGGCGAAAACAATGAAAACTGGTGAGGCGAAGCAGGCGTGACGCTCGGAGCAGCCGGACTTGTGGCAGCGCTTGATACTGGGGATCTATAATAAAAAAGAAATTAATACCATAGAAAAAACCAAGGCGATATCCTTACTTGGGACTGTTCCTGTGATCAGAAGGAGGAGTCAACGGTCGGCTTTCTTCAGCGCCAGCCGTCCCACCCGGGCTCGAACAGACCGAGTTATCATCGACGACCACCTCCTATAAAAATCCTATAAAAATAGAGCCTTAAAATAGGAAAATAAACGGCGGTTTGTGAAAAACCTTTTTTATACACATAGTTGGGATTTATCAGTTAGTCTGTATGGTTAGTGAGAGGAGTCGGGGGTAGCACGGTTGCCGCTAGCAACGCATTATCATAGCAGAATCACGGGGCCGAGTCCCAACCCCCATTTATTCACATGCAAATCAGATAAAGAGATGGTAAACAAGATGGCGCCACGTTGTCGGCCGTCTCTTCTCAATAAAATCCATTTCTTTAAGATCATTAACATCAAAATGATTAATACGTGAATTCCCGAAGCGATTGCGGCCGATTAAAACGTCTCATTACATACTTGCACCTGCTTCCTCACAAATCACTGATTTACTTAAATGTCAAAACAACGACAATATTCAACCGAATTTCCATATAAAATGGAAGTTATACGTAGATAAATGGGGATATGTCTATTTGTTTAAAGGAGGGTAGGTTTTTTTTTTGTTGAGAAGCCCCAAGGGACCCTTCAATCGAGGGCGGAGTTCTTTAGCGATGAATTGTAGTACGGAAAAAAATCACTTGCCTTATTCTGCGCTGAAGGTTGTTCGTCTCTTTCTTGCTCTTCCCTTTTCCTCTGTTCTTCTTTCAGCCTCTCCGCTTTCCTCCATTTTGCCCTTCGGTTTTGAAACCAGACCTGTCGGTTTAAAATGAAAAATTAGCATCCCTCAGCATTGGTAAATTCTTATGAGCTTTCAACATGATCCTATTGAATTCTAGGGCGCTAGTTTTGCCATTTGAGAGGGGTGCGCCGAAGCCCACTCTAAATGCAGACCTTTCAAAATTTTAGTTCCACACAAAAAGTGAGAAATCTGCGCATTCTTTGTAAAAAAGAAGTGCCAAACGTAATAAAGGCACTTATGAGATAAGAACGTCGTTAAAACAAGACTTCCAGACTAACGAGCTCGTCAACCTACTAAAGAAATAATTTAACACATTTTTTAAAACTAAAAAAAGAATTCGCTTGGGAGATTTTATTATAGGAGGATCCGTTTGTTCTTCTCCACCTGGTCAATACAAACGAAATAGCCGTTCTACGACATTAGCAACTGTCAGAGGTTATTCCCTGTCAGATTACCGGCCCCATTCTTTGATTTCTTTATTTCGAGGGTAGCCCTTTCGGAAGGGCCTCCAGGGACGAGATCTCTGAGGTCTTTAGCCCAATAAAACGTCCCGCAGTATTTCAATTGTCCGATCAATTTTATACACTCGAATTATATTGGAAATACGTACTTTTTTGTTTATCCGGATTTTTACTGTTTAACTCAACTTTTATATATTTTTTGAAATTTAGCGGTTTACCTTTTATACGATTTCAAGGCGTTTTTCCTCATTTTTAACTTCCTTAAGAAGTTATGTGATACCTTCGACTTCGGTTTTTTTTTAACGTAAGACCCCATTTTAACTTCCTTAAAGAAGTTATTGTGATACCCTCCACGTCGGGTTTGGGGAAGGGTCTTCGAGACCCCGAACTTTGTCTGTGGTGCCGGCCGGCCGTAGCATTTTTTTCCGGAACACTTTACGGCCACAGTTTTCAACCGATTTTCACCAAATTTTCATACAAATTTCTTTAGGCGATTTTTGAATTTCGAAAAAATGGCGAAGATATGGCTGTTTGAAATTTTCAAAATTCGCCGAACCGTTGGTCCGATTTTCACCAAATTTTCACAATTACTCCTTTTCTTTTTAAGAATTTTTGGTGTAAAAAAATTGCCACTTTTTAATTATTTTTTTTTTAGTAGGGAGAAATTTCGTACTTCTACCCATTAGAGAGGCACATCCGTAGGTCAAAGAGCCCATTATTTCTACCTTGACACTTAAAAAAAAAAAAAAAAAAAACTTTTAAAAAAAAAACCCTGAAAATTTTTCAAAAAAAAATTTAAAAAAACCACGAAATTTTTTGAAAAAAAAAAAAAAAACTCGGAAAATTAAAAAAAACTTAAACTTGAAAACCCTTTGAAAGTTTTTGAAAAAAAATTGAAAATTTTTCGAAAAAAAAAAAAGAAAACTTGAAAATTTTCCCCTTCCTTATACTTTTCCCCTCCTTTATACTTTCCTGCCTTCGTTATACTTTCCGTCCTTATTCTTCCCCTTTCGTTATACTTCCCCTGCTATACTTCCCCTTCCGTTATACTACCCCTCCTTTATATTCCCCTTCCGTTATACTTCCCCTCCTTATACTTCCCCTCCCTTATACTTTCCCCTCCGTTATACTTCCCCTCCTATTTTACTTCTCTTTAAGGAAGTTTCGTTGGATCTTCAAACAAGTACTTTATTTCAGATTCGTAATCTACGCAAAATTTCAAGTTGATTTGACTATACATATCTTGGGACAATTTAAAAAATGCCAAAAGCGGATTTTGGCCAAAAACGCGTTGTCAAAAGAGGTCATATGGACAAATCAACTTGAAATTTTGCGTATTTAGGCCTCTATAAATAAAAGAAGAATTATCTTCAAACTTGCCTGCTGAAATTACAATTCGGCAATTACCATTTAGGTAAATAACCATTAATGATTATCAAATAATGTAGTGGGTATCACTTAAACAAATTCATAACATATTGAGTAAATAATGGAAGATTGTTGATAAATAAACATCGGATTATCATGTAATAAACCATTTGAAACATCCCTTTTGTAAACATGTTGACTCTCGGTCTTCCGCTAAGCACTCAGTAAACATCCTATATCCATTGGTTAGAACATATGTCAGTGGGTACAATAGACCGCAGGGATTTACATATTATTTCCCCTCCTTCACCCCAGCCCAGTCGATTCTTTACCTCCCCTAAAGCAAACGCGGTGGTTACTCTGCCAACTTCGCTTTTTTTCAACGTCCACCATATATTCGAAAACGACTCTGTCATCATTTCCGAACCTGACTTATTCTTTATGCTTGTCTTACGTGGGATTTAGAGCATTCGAGTTGTCAAGCTTAAGATTCCGAACGTTTAGAATTGACAGGTGGGGATTTTATTAGCTCCGAAGCTATGAAGTTATTGGTTTCCAGTTTTCCGTCACATTTTTCCACTGTTCAATCATTAAGATATTTCCAACAAACAAAAAATCTGAAAGCGAACTTCCATTGAACAAACGAAATTGGACACACAATTTTAGAAACTAAAAATATTGAGAGTCGTGAATTCAACAAAGCTTCTATTCTATCCCTTTGTGAATTTAGGAGAGGAGTAACAAAGTGTAATATAGAAAGTTAGCCTCTGTTGATTAGAGTTGGTGCAGCTAACGTGATATAAGCGAGCCACTGATTGGCTGATACAAAGAGACAACGAGATTACCTTCAGGGGAAAGGGCCAATCAGATCAGCAGCCTCATTAGCTTCCTCTCCTCTCGGCGGTCTTTCAACACAAACTCCAAAAAAACCCCTTTAACTTTTATTGTTTGAATTAATTATTTTATGTATTTTATTTAGAAACGTGTTTAATTTGACCCGATGAATAAATCAGGGCGAAATAGGAGGCTTTTTATCTCCTTTAAATTTACGTTAATCCGGTTTACGATTTAATTTAATTTTAATTCGGTGTAAGAGCTTGATGAATATTTCATTAAAAACGCAATTTTCATCCGTTCAACTTTATTTTTATTTTATTTTTTTCCAGGCTAAATTAATTCTCTTATTTGGGTATCTCATATTTTTTGCGTTCGTTAAGCAGAATGAATTAACGAGATTTAAAAATTAATTTTATAAAAAAACAAGCTTTTGACCAAAAGATCGGGAAAACGTAAAAAAGATCCTCTATAAACGGTGTTTCTTAGCTCAAAAATCAATAAAAAACGCCGGAATATTTGTTATAATAAGGTGGGCAGAAGGAAACATTCGGAAACCATGTTTTTGACCTGAAAATCAAGAAAAACTACCCAAAAGATGTTTGACGCCCAAGCACCCGGTAAAATGGGTGTTTTTACACCAAAAAATCTTAGAAAACGGCCTAAAAGCCGTTGAATAGGGTGAACACTCGAAAACCCGTTTAAATTGGGTGTTAGCTCAACAACCCAATAAAATCGTGGAAAATGATTTAAGACACCCGATATTTCGGTACAGTCGATAATGAATTCGATGAACGGAAAATTATAAATAAATAGGCAAAAAACTGTAAATAAGGTGTTTCTAGGCCCAAAAACCCAAGAAAACGCTGAAAAATGTTTAAAAGTAGGTTTAGTTGGTAGGAAAAAGCCTTGAAATCGGATTTTGGGGCTTCTCTTCACCACAAGACTTAAGAAAACTACGAAATATTCATTAAAAAGGGAGTTTTTCAGACGAAAAACTTGGGAAATTACATGAAAATCAATAAAAAAAGTCATTTTATTTTCTCTCATACGAAAAACTGGAAAAACATTTCCATCAAATTTTATGAAGATTCCTGGTTGAAATACGCCTGATTTTCGGTACAGTCGATAATGAATTCGGTAAAAAGGAAAATTCAACCATAGTAAATTGTGTAAAAATCCTGTAAATAAGGTTTTTCTCAGCCCAAAAACCCAAGAAAATGCTGGAAAATCTGTTAAAAAGTAGGTTTAGTAAGTAGGAAAAAGCCTTGAAATCGGATTTCGGGGCTTCTCTTCACCAGAAGACTTAAGAAAACTACCAAATATTCATTAAAAAGGGACTTGATAAACCCCTAAAAATCGCGGAAAAAGTCGTTTTTTTTTCTCAGACGACAAACAGGAAAAACATTTCCATCAAATTTTATGAAGATTCCTGGTTTTTCGGTCGTTTTCTTCAGCCTTTTCCCCTAAATCAGATTTCAAGGCATTTTCCTACCTAAAACCTGCTTTTAAACAGATTTCCCTGCGTTTTCTTGGGTTTTTGGGATGAGAAACACCTTTTTCACAATTTACTATGGTTGAATTTTCCTTCTTATCGAATTCATCGACTGTGCCGAAATATCGATTAAAAAGGGAGTTTCTCGGATGAAAAATTTGAGAAAGCTCAGATCCTGGGAAAAAGTTTTTTTATTTTTGGTCGAACAGCAAGCTGGGGGGAAAACCATTTTCATTAGATTAACGATGATTACTCGGCAAAAAACGCTCAATTTTTATTTCTCAAATTCTAAATTTTTTGACTTAGCTAAAAATTTCATTATTTTGAAAATAATAACGGAGAGCAGGGGGAAAATTCTTCATCTTGGCGTGTCTGGAGATCAGTTTCAGTGAAATGGACAGACGTCGTTTCCGTCTCCAATTTTAAATCCAACCCCTCTTCCACATTAGCTGTCACATTAGATTCCAATTGAAAAATATCCAAGGGGGTTCACTATGACTCCCAAGGGGTTACCCGATACTCCCTTTCGGACCCTGTAATTTCCCTTGATCTTGTTAATAAATGCAATTTTTCGTTTAGATAAGAAAAAGGGGCCATTGTGGAAAGTATAACTTTTTTTAAGCTCTACTGGAATTTGTGGAACAAAATTTTTTTTGATAAATTAATCCATCGTTAAATGTACGCCTCGGAGTTAAAATGGCGGCTAACTAAGGTCTTGGAGGGCCCTTGAAACCTTTTGTCAGAAGGGCTTAGTCGAATCAACCTTCATTAGAAGCTCCCTCACCTATGTCAACATGAGAATTCTCCACGTCAGATTACAAGGGAAAAAATAAATTTTTTTTTCTTACATTCCCGTCTTCAATTAAAGAAACCACTCTAAAGCAATTAACAAGAGAAAATACTCTTAACAAAAGGGGTGAATCGTCTTCAGAATTTTTAACAAGTTCATTATTTCCATTTCTTTTTTAGGTACACAACGAGTTTTACTTAGGAGCTTCTTTATTTAAAAAAGGAAAATTATAGTTTTCGGATTGTACTTTTTTAAATGGGGGAGGCCTTTTATGAAGACGCAATTTGTGGTCGAATCGAATAAAAAGGATTCCCTCGTATTCGGTGTTTTGAGGGAGGTTGTTTGCTTCCGAAGAAAGGGAGTTCGAAAATGAAGGGTGGGGGATACGTTTCCTAGGAGACTATTTGAGCGTCCTTCCCCCACCAGATTCTGCTTCCATTTTACAGGCCCTTTACCTTGATCCGATGAAATTTACCGACTTTTTATTTAATGGATCTATTTTTTATAAGGATGATATAAGTTTTTTATTGCAAATATATGTTTGATTTTAGGTTGGCTGCATTGGCGTTAGAGAAGGTGGACAACTTTTGAGGAATAGACAAGGAAAGCGCTCCGACAAATGATGTTAATTTGAAATAATTCTATAACTCGGTAAAAATTTTTTTCTGCCCAAAAGATCGGGGCAAACGCTGCAAAATCGGCCTAAATGGAGCTTTTCGGCCGAATGGCCTTAAAAAATGATATTTTGAGGCTTTTCGGCCGAAAGGCCTTAAAAAATGATTTTTTTCGGCCGAACGAGAGAAAATCCAAAAATCCGTAGGAAAATCGGCCTAAATGGAGTTTTGGCCAAAAGGCCTTAAAAAATTATATTTTGGGACTTTTCGGCCAAATGTAACGTAAAAAAAAACTTTACGTCTTATTTTCTGAGGTTTTTAAATATTTCTTAAGTTATAAATTCAAAAAGGATGCTTTGAAATCCATCCATTTCATTTAAATATTAACCTCTTAACAAAATATGATGTAAATTAATTAATTAATGATCGAAAATTAATGGATATACATAATAAGGCATATCCAATTCAAATTTACAAATAATGAAGAAAAAAAAATTAGGTCCCACCGAGATTTGAACTCGGATCGCTGGATTCAAAGTCCAGAGTGCTAACCATTACACCATGGGACCGGTTGTTCTGAAGGCTGCTACAAGTAGTATATACACGTTCATTTAATTCTAAGAATAAGTGGATTATTATTATATTATTATTAATAATTTTATTGTTCAAACTAGTCTTTAGCCTTCAAAATTATCTATTTTTTTATCTCATGTTTTGATGTTCAAAATAACCTTTAAAAAAACATTTTTTCCAAGGAGGAACTATGATTACTACGTGCCTTTTTAGGCTATTTTGTGCTTGTATAAAATAAAAATTAATATTAATTATGTAAATATTTTGTTTACCTGGACTCTAGCCTCAGTTAGATTGATTTTCATTGCTAGATCTTCCCTTGTAAAGACGTCTGGATATGTGTCTGGGCAAAGGCGTTTTCCAGTTCTTCCAACTAGAAATAAAATCACAAAATTAGAAAATTGTTTAAACAATTATTTTTTCTTGCTTTGTTCCAACCTTAGTTTGAAACTGATTAGAAACTCTTGGAGCATGCGCAGAAGATTTGGACGTCATTTGACGTCGTTCAAATCGTTTTCGTCAAATCTGAGTCATCTGACGTACGGATCCTTCTGCGCATGCTCCAGGAGTTTCAAATCAGTTTCAAACTGCGGTTGGAATAATAGTGTAGTAACCCTAAAGTTAATGTTTGGTTTTCGTATGTTGGTAGCACGAGAATTATTCCGTAACGTTTATAGCACAAAATGTACATTAATTTTCATTTTGTATTTATTTTTTACAGGATTTTAGTGCGTTTTCTTCGTTTATGGTCCAAGAATCCATTTTTAGGTACCTAGATTTTTTAAACTTTTTGCAGGACTTAGGGCATCCTGTTTGTAGACCCTCGGTAATACCTTCCCCCTCCGTTATACTTCCCTCGCTTATACTTCCCCCTCCGTTATATTCCCCTCCCTTGTCCTTCCTCCTCTGTTATACTTCCCCTGTTTATACTTCCCCCCCGTTATACTTCCCCCTCATATTTTACTTCTTTTAAGGAAGTTTTCGTTGGAAGCTCTTGAAACAAGTACTACTTTCAGGGTTTTGGGCGTTTCTTGTTATAAAAGGAAAATTCTGCAGAATTCGACAGAATTTTCCTAGAAAAATATTTAAAATGTTATAGTTGACTGGCAGGGGCACGTAACCGGTAGTCCGCATATTAGAGTAGCACTAACTTCCTCGAAGAACCACCCTTTTAAATAAAAACATTAAATTTCAATTGACACAAAAATGAAATAGCTAGAAGATAAACGTTTTTTGAAACGGGAAAAACAAAATTGAGTGAAGTTTATAGGATAGACGACAATGCGATAATTGAAGTGGATGAAACCCGTTAAAAGAGAGTAATTTGTTATGAGAGCCTAGACGAATATTATTACGGTGCGAGATTCCAGTTGATGGATCCCAAAGGGGAAAATTGAGAATTATAATGGAACGCTTCCTGCTCAGTCTGTGAGCGTGGGAGTTTAAATCCTTTTTAGAGCCATTTTATTATCTTTTTTTCTCCCTAAAATATAGCTTTTTACCTGTTGGAGCGTAAACGTTGTCCGGTTTCTCCTCTGCTTTCTTCTGACGAACGCCTCATCGTGAATGGCCGGATGGTAAGAGTAGCTTGTATCTAAAAAAAATTATATTATGAAAAGAGGATTTAAATAATAAACCTCAGTGAATTTTTAAAAGCACATAATTTTGACGTCTGACAATTCTTGGGGCGTAAATCAAAATCTCATTTTTAGAAAAGCACTTCTTCAGGAGTTAATTATTATTTTCCCCTTTTTTCCCAGAGAATAAACGTCCGGGAGAATGAAATGTTGTGAAAAACGGGAAAGAGGGTTGGGAAAAATTCGAGGAGAAAGAAGTACAAAAGGTCGAAAGTTGGAATCAGGAGGGGAGCCGACGGTAGGCGGCATTAAAGCTAAGCTTTTCCTCAACTCTCCTAAATCCTCTTATATCCCCCCATTCCAGTTTATCTTCCTGACATTCGGATACAATAATTAAAACCATTTCAAAAGTAAATCCCCAACAATTTCCTGGATGGATGTTAAATTTTCAAAAGCGAGTTTCCGAGCGTTCCCAAGGAAGAAATCGAGTTTAGGAGCGAAAACAAGCGTCGGCTAATGCATTCCCCGCCGTTTTTCAAAACGGCTTTAATATTTAAAACCCTATTATTTTTGAGCCAATGATCCGACCGTACAAACTTTATAATCACTTGAGCTCCGGACCCTCCCCCTCAAATCCTTTTCAGACGGAGAGGATGAGTCGTTATCTTATGATGTTTCATGTAATTTTAATCCCATCTTTCGATAACTTCAAATAAGGGAAAACTAAATTTTCTATATGCAGAATCTTGATTTTGAGATCTCATTTAGAAGGGATAATTTTTAAGGGCGTAAGAAGATGGTGGAAAACGCCCAATAAACTGGTGTTTTCGTGGTAGGTAAAGAAAATCAAGAAAAAGTTTTAACTTCCTTAAGATGTTATTGAGATACCCTCGACGTCGAGTTTTTGGGGAAGGGTCTTCCAGACCCCGAAGGGTCAAATCGAATATTGATCTTTACCGATCTCAACTTTGTCTGTGGTGCCGGCCGGCCGTAGCATTTTTTCCGGAACACGGCAGAAATGCCTTCATGTGGCTTATCCAAAGAGTAGTCTTATTTATTTCCAACGAGTTTTACCTCTTTTTTACCGAGTAACATATTTAAAAAAATTAATAACTTTTCCGTTTTCATGTTTTTAATTTTCACCTTTGAATATTTGATAAAGGTCGGAAATGAAATTGAGAACGGTAGCTTAAACAAGGTCGGAAATTGGTAAGAGCGGTAGATGGGCGAGGAAGGGGTGTTTGAGTGTAATTTTTAAATTAACGTGCGGGAAATTGGAAAAGTATTTAACTCCGTCCCTATTTTACTCTCTAACTAAATAAATTAAAAGCCTGAAAAAAAATTAATAAAAGAGGGAGGAAAAAAAATCATTTCATGCTTCGTTTTAATTTATACTTGGCTCATTTTAGGGGTCCTGATTAACGCGTATTTACGATGATTTAAACAATATAGAGCGCGCAAACATTATGTTTTTTTGCCAATAATAAGAGGAAAACCCTCTAAAACTAGCCTAAGAGTAACACCGATATAGATTCAGCCAAAATACGAAGGAAAAAAATCCGTTTGGAAGGAAAAACGCCAAAAATTTTTGAAAAGACGGGTAAAGTACTGGTTGAAGAGCTTCCAACGAAAACTTCCTTAAGAGAAGTATCTATATAGGAGGGGGAAGTATAACGGAGGGACGTAAAACGTAGTGGGAAGTATATGGGAGGGGAAGTATAACGGAGGGGGGAAATATATGGGAGGGGGAAGTATAACGGAGGGGGAAGTATAACGGAGGGGAAGTATAACGGAGTAGGAAGTATAACAGAGGGGAAGTAAATGGAGGGGGAAGTATAAAGGAAGGGGATTTAGTAGGGAGGGAAAGTATAAAGGACAATTTCGCAAGTTTGTTTTTGCGAAAAATTTTCCGGGTTTTTTTTTTTTTTTCGAAAAATTTTCTAAGTTTTTTTGTCCAAAAAAAGAATTTTTTTTTTCAAAAAATTTTCAAAGTTTTTTTCGAAATATTTTCCGGGTTTTCCTTTTTTTTTTTTTTTTTTTTTTTTTTTTTTTTTTTCGAAAAATTTTCTAAGTTCTTTTTTTCCAAAAATATTTTAAGTCTCAAGGTAGAAATAATGGGCTCTTTGGCCTAGGGATGTGCCTCTCGTAAAGGGTAGAAGTATGAATTTTTCCCTACTAAAAAAAAATTAATGATTAAAAAGTGGCAATTTTTTTGCACCAAAAATTCTTAAAAAATATAAGGAGTAATTGGTGAAATTTGGTGAAAATCGGATTAACGGTTCGGCCGCAGCGAATTTTTAAAATTTCAAACAGACATATCTCCGCCATTTTTTCGAAATTCAAAAATCGCCCTCGTCATATTCTTCTTCACCGGCTAAAGAAATTTGTGTAAAAATTTGGTGAAAATCGATGAAAACTGTGGCCGTAAAGTGTTCCGGAAAAAAATGCTACGGAGTGCCGGACGGCCGGCCGGACGGCCGGCCGGCCGGAACCACAGACAAAGTTGAGATCGGTAAAGATCAATATTCGATTTTACCCTCCGGACCCCGGAAGACCCCTCCCCAAAAACCCGACATGGAGGGTATCACAATAACTTCTTTAAGGAAGTTAAAAAAGGGAGCTTCTTGGTCACCGAAAAAAACAAGGAAAAATACTAGTCTAGAGCTGGCCCCGACAAGTAGTCCTCAAAGTATGGGAACGTAATATCCGCAATACATATAGAAAATAGTGTGAAGGGAGACAAAATTAATCTTAGGCCAGCCAGGCTACGCGGAACGGGCGAGAATATCCCAAATTTTCCCCTACCTACTAAAGAAGGTAGGGTCTGCCAAATAACCCAGGAATCTACAAAAAAGTTCGTAAATAGAGGTTTCTCGGTCCAAAATCAGTGAAAAACTCCTGAAAATCCGGTGAAAATTGGTTTTCTTGGTCGAAAAAGACATAGGAAAAGCAACGAAACAAGGTACAATAGTAGTTTCGCGGCTAAAACAGCGAGAAAATGGTTGAAAAATTGCGGAAAAAAATAGGTTTTAACAGTAAGTAAGTAGGCCAAAAACCGAGGAAAGCGCCAGTAATTTTGTAAAAGAGTAAAACAGTAAATTTTGTAAAACAGATGAAAATCCAGTAAAAAGTAGGGTTTCAACGTAAGTAGTTATGAAGGGAGAAAAATTAATCTTACGCCAGTCAGGCTACGCGGAACGGGCGAGAGTACCCCAAATTTTCCCTAACTACTAAAGAAGGCTTTCTGCCAAATAAGCCAGGAATCTCCAAAAAAAAAATTCGTAAACTTTCTGGTTTCTCGTTCGAAAATCAGTGAAAAACTCCTGAAAATCCGGTAAAAATTGGTTTTCTCGGTCGAAAAAGATGTAGGAAAAGCACCAAAACATGGTACAAACGTAGTTTCGCTGCTAAAACAGCAAGGAAATTGTTTAAAAATTTCCAAAACAAAATTTACCTAAAAAATAGACGGAAAAAAACTGATGAAAAAAGTAAAAAAGAGGGGTTTCAACAGTAAGTAGGCCAAAAACCAAGGATAACGTCAGTAAATTTATAAAAGGGTCTAAAATCGAGGAATACATCTGTTTAAAAGGGGTTTTCTCGAGGACGTACGTTTTAGTAAAGCAAAAAACATGATAAGAAGGGAGTTAAATAACGAGGAAAACTAAATACGAAAAACTAAGGAAAAATTGCAAAAATCCTGTTTCCTAAAATCCAGTAAAAAAATGTCTGTAGTGAAGGGAGGGGGGCTTTAAATACGCCCTTGAAGATGAGAAATCTTAAGGTTGTAACATATGATTTAAAAAGCAAATAAAGGATTAGACACGCTTGAAACAAATTTCGATTTGAAATGGTTTCTCTTGGGGTGAGCATGTGGTCTACAAAAAAAACACCATCCAGTCCTCGTAAAGAGGATTAGTGGTGTAGGGTTGCATTGCCACATGCTCTGTTATTATCATATACACGGCCCTCCACCCTTTTATATCATAAGGGGGTCCTTTACTCGTAAAATTGATAATTAGTATTGAAAAAAAATCGATAACATTTGAGGTCAATTTTTGTTCTCCCGTTGAATTCCGGTTGAGTCGGAAGTAGCTGAGTGTCGCTACATAATCCAAAAGGACACGAGAGGGAGGACTGTATTATTGAAACGGTAAGGCGCCTTGCGAGAGTCTTCCATAATTCCATCTCGGCCCTACATAATACAGAGACAACCTACTCCCTTCCATTCAATTAGACAACTTTCTTGATGATGATGATGATGTTGAATAATTGAAAAGGGCTGTAATGCGATCACACACACGCCTCCTAGAAGGCCTCGCAAACTTGATTAGCTTATATACGGTAGAAAAGGGGGGGTGGGTGGCTCCATAACAGACTTAACTATGTAATTGCCTCTTCCTTTAGGAAGAGAAGGAATTTGCTTTAGTAATCCCATTGGTACCGCAAGGTGTACCAATTAGGGAAATGGCGACTACATCACTTTATTTATTTACCTCCCATCTCCCTTCATTCCCAACCATAAATATATGTGATGTAGCGGCATCCCATCTTCAGAAACCATCCCTTCTTGGGAAAGCGCTCGCCACGCTACCTATCGAGCGTTTACTTTTGTTTACTTTTATTTCAAATTAATTTACTTTTGAATTTCAAATTAATTATTGTTTAAATTATGAAACTTTAATTTATTCATTATGTTTTAATTATTTTAATGTTTAATTTTGTTATTTCTCGAAACACTTTTAAGTGTCGTCTTGAGCCGCTCAAGCCACCCCTGACGGACGCCATATTATTATTACACAGAGATTTGTACAGAACGCATGTTGCTAACCACGTTTTGAATATATTGTGAATTATCATCTTTAATTATTGTTTTCTGTTTTTGTTTTGAACTAAATATTGTTTTTTCGTCCGTCAAGGGGGAGTGCGCTCGTCGAGAGTTAAATAAAGACTTATTGTTTCTCATTGACTGTGTTTTTTCGTTGATAATTCTCCGGCCCACATGGCGGATTCTGACCCGGAAGAGGGCCAAATCCTCGAATTCTCTCCGGCCGTCTCACGTGTGATGTAGCAGCATCCCATCTTCAGAAACCATCCCTTCTTGGGAAGCGCTCGCCACGCTACCTATCGAGCGTTTACTTTTGTTTACTTTTATTTCAAATTAATTTACTTTTGAATTTCAAATTAATTATTGTTTAAATTATGAAACTTTAATTTATTCATTATGTTTTTAATTATTTTAATGTTTAATTTGTTATTTCTCGAAACACTTTTAAGTGTCGTCTTGAGCCGCTCAAGCCACCCCTGACGGACGCCATATTATTATTACACAGAGATTTGTACAGAACGCATGTTGCTAACCACGTTTTGAATATATTGTGAATTATCATCTTTAATTATTGTTTTCTGTTTTTGTTTTGAACTAAATATTGTTTTTTCGTCCGTCAAGGGGAGTGCGCTCGTCGAGAGTTAAATAAAGACTTATTGTTTCTCATTGACTGTGTTTTTTCGTTGATAATTCTCCGGCCCACATGGCGGATTCTGACCCGGAAGAGGGCCAAATCCTCGAATTCTCTCCGGCCGTCTCATATATGTATACGAATTTCATGATCCCTCCTAAATACGTTCTACAGTTTTGAACGACGTACTGCCATAATAAGTTTAATAAACTCACTTAAAACGCGTAAAGTTCCTTTAATTTACATGTATAATTTCAACCTTTTATTTAACTTTAGCTCTTCCTAATTTACGTATTTTTTTTTTATCTAAGAGTCTGCGACCCAATTTAATTGTGGTTGGGGGGAGGGGGTTTAAATTTTGAAAAACGGGGTTTCTTGGTCGAAAAACCGAGGAAAACTCCTAAAATCCGGAGCAATGGGGATTTCTCGCCAGATGAGCGAAAGCGCCTGAAAATAGGTTTCTAGGGTGAAAATAGGTGAAGTATAACGGAGGGGGAACTATAAGGGAGGGAAAGTATAACGGAGGGGGAAGTACAGCGGAGGGGGAAGCATAAGGAGGGGAAGTATAACGGAGGGGAAGTGTGACGGAGGGGGTTTTTTTGCCCAAGAGAGGCCCTTCTCGTAATGCGTGGAAGTATGAAATTTCCCTACTAAAATGATGTTAAAAAAATGATAATTTTTTACCCCAAAAATTCGTAAAGAATATAAGGATAATTAATGAAAATTTGAGGAAAATCGGACCAACGCAACGGTTCGGCCGCAGCGCAGTTTTTAAAATTTCAAACGTGCGTATCTCCGCCATTTTTGCGAAATTCGAAAATCGCCCTTGCTACATTCTTCTTCACCGGCTAAAGAAATTAGTGTGAAAATTGAGGCTGTAAAGTGTTCCGTAAAAAATGTAAAGGACGGACGGCCGGCACGACAGACAAAGTTTGGGGTCTGGACGACCCTTCCCCAAAAACCCGATGTGGAGGGTATCACAATAACTTCTTTAAAATATAAAAAGGAGCTAGAGGAGACCTAGATAAATGTTCCTGAAGCTAAAATTCAAATGAAAGTATGAAAAGCAGCCAATTTTTTGGGAAGCAGGGGAAATAAAAAAAACATGTTAAAATTACATCGTTGGCAACTAATAGTTTCCGTAGTTTCTCCCAGATATGCGCCACCGTGGTCGCTAAAGCACGGGTTGGCAGATAAAAACGAAAGAATTGTTTCTTTTTTTGGCAAAACATAAAAATCGAGGGTTTTGAGGTGAAAATCTTAGTTTACACTTGATTGACACTAAAATGGTCAATTCTGGGTCCCTTATTTAACATCAAAACGCCCCCTTTTTTTTTGCTAAATTTCATGAAAATCGAGAGTTTTGAATTAAAAAGGACTAAATCTTCGTCAGTTTCTCAGTCGATTTGGACTCTGCACCCAATATCACATAAAATAGTCAAATCAGGGTCTTTTGTAACATCAAAACGCCCTTTTTTGACTTAAATATCATGAAAATCAAGTTTGAGGTAAAAATCGACTAAACCTTTGTCAGTTTTTCACAAGCGACGCCACTGTCTCGTAATAGTTACGTTTAAAATGAGCCCAGAACGGACCCGATTGGATTTTTCGTTCTCAAGCTTCGTATACTCGGGATTCTTTGTACGGGACGAATTCTAATTTGACGAAAAGGCGAGTAATTTTCCGTAATTCTATCAAGTGTCAACGAGGACGTCGGATTAATTTATTGGCTCTTATATTATGTACATACTTGATATTTAATTACCCTCATTCCTTTCTTCCCCTTTATTGAATAAGTACCAGTTTCGGATCTCGTGATGACTGATTATTAGGGTGTCGTGAACAAGAAAGGGGAGATCTGACGCCTGTAGGGGTGAGGAGAATGCCGAAAGGAAATAGACATCACTAGCATCAAATATCGCCAAAAAACGTAAAATGTTAAACAGTACTTAGATGGTTATAATCCATGTTTATAATAATTGACTTGAAACTAACATAGACTCGAGTTAGTGACAAGTGATATTTTATTCATTAGCGAAGGAGTAGGGGCTTCTTGTTTCCCCTGCAGATGGGGACCTAATATAAAATTAAAGAGACGATCCAGTAATGAAATAAGTGAAAACAACTTTACACGTCCTCTGATAGCGACGCTTTTAAGACTTTCTCGAGTCCAATTCAATTTTCCGAAAGCTTTTTTCAGCGAATTTCAAAAGGAAAATCAAATGGGTAAGACTACGTTCATCAGGCCAATTGAGGTTCCTTAGGCTTTTCTGAGAGTAAAGAGAAGCAGGGACGCAAAAATCTGTCGGCTAACAAAAGGCAAATTAAAACAAGAAAAATCGTCTTTTCTTTCCCTCAAATCCGCCCATCTTAAAGGAAAAAGTCATCAGAAGTACTTACGCAGATTGCCGCTCGAAAACATTAAGGATGTTTTAATTAAAATTAGAATCTAATTTGGAAATAAAGTAAGCAAAGACTTTAATCAACGAAATTAATTGTGAAATCAATTCTCCACGAATAAGCGAAACAAATTTTTTTCTTCTAAATTAGCGTAACTTATAGGCATGAAATGTAGGTACTTAAGGAGGTTCATAGGGTCGCTTCAGGCCGTCTGTTATAAAAAATGACAAAAAAAATTAGAGGCGCTTATGGAGTGAAAAAGAATAATTATTTGCTCAATTTATTCGATGTCTGAGCTCAAGAGTTTTTTTTTTCCAGGGCTTTCTTCCCTCTTCTACTAAATTCCATTTACGGGATAATTCCCACGTTACCCGCCTCCAATAAACTACTTTTCCTTTTTCTCCCAGGTAATGCCGTTCTCCCTTTCTCCTCGAATTCTCTTTTTAGATATAAATTTTCCCCCTCTCTCTGTTGTTACCCGCGTTTTTTTATTGGCGGATTTCATTGAGAACGGCGGGAATTTCATTTTAGAAAGAAAATGGGAAAGCGTTCTCTGTATCCGGTTAGTGGAAGCTGGTTATGGATATTTCCCTTTCTTTCCTTTAGATCTTTTTTCTCAATTCTCTCTCCCTAAAGGAATCTTCAATAATTTTTTTCTCTTTATTATAAGAGAGAAAATATCGTTTTCTGTATTGAATTTTTAACGTAAAGAAATTATGTTTTACCCTCCACGTCGGGTTTTTGGGGGTCTTCCAGACCCCGTAGGGTCAAGGCCGGCCGTAGCATTTTTTCCGGAACAATTCACAACCCAAATCTTCACACAATAGCTTGTTCCTACCGCAGGTTGAAACTTCTGGAGCATGCGCAGAAGTTATAATTAGACGTCATTCAAATCGTTTGCCCTTCAAACCTGAAGTCACCTGACTTCAAAGGCGTGCAAATCCTTCTGCGCATGCTTAAGGAGTTTCAAACAGCGCACAGTGGGAAAAAATCGCTTTTTAGGTGGACAAAAGTCATGGAAAAGTTTTTATACATCAGGTAGAAAATCGTCTTCTGAATTGGTTTAAAGTCGGAGAAATGGAAATATTAACCCATTTTGAATAATTCCAAGCGTTTAATAGACATTTTTCGATAATTTTTAATGAAATGTCCTATTATGGAGGGTTAATTGTTATTTGTTTCAGGGTTTGTTAAATATTTTGATTACTTAGATTTTACGTCAATGTGTTCATTTGGAATGAATAGAACTAATGATGTTCATAATTAAGAGTAGGCATCGATACGACATGATCTAAGGTCAAAATAAGATATTTGGGACCACTGCTGGACTTCAGCAAAGGAAAACTTGCAGTTCCCCACTTCTCCCCAAGACCAATCCTTCACGAAAAATTTCTAGAAACCTTCTAGTTTTGGATCTATAAGAGTTTTTTTGCGTTTTTTTGCGCTAAGGGAGTTAGAAATTTTTTTGTCGCCAATTACATACATGGTCCGATAAAAAAGTTCCGACATCCGGCCGTAGCATTTTTTTCCCGAACACTTTACGGCCGCAGTTTTCAACCGATTTTCACCAAATTTTCACACAACCTTCCTGAATAGTTGAAAAAGAATGTAATGAGGGCGATTTTTGAATTTCGAAAAAATGGCGGAGATACGTCTGTTTGAAATTTTAAAATATTCGCTGCGGCCGAACCATCGTCCGATTGCCACCAAATTTTCACCAATTACAATTACTTCTTATATTTTTTAAGGATTTTTGGTGTAATTATCATTTTAGTATAAAACGCCTTCACCCACGAGGCCACTTACTGTATGTTTATGTCCTATGATTATAATTGGTATTTACCTCAATCGCCTGTTTACGCAAACAATTTATACCAATTGTTTTATTTTATTCATACTTAACAACAATCCTGGTAGATTTACGCCATTATTAATGGTCAAATAGCTTTTAATAGTTTTGTCCACCTAAAAACCGATTTTTTCCCACTGTGCAGCGGTAGGAATGTACATGCACCTATTTAAAATAACTTCGCTGCATTAGTCCGATTTTCACCTAATATTTTTAAAATTGTTTTTTTAGTAGGAGAAATTTGATGCTTCAACCCTTTGTGTGAGAAACATCCCATGGGTAGAAAGCCAAAAATTTTTAATGGATTATTCAATTATGAAGGATAGTGTTGAACCTTTGGTTGGCTATTGATTTGGAAGAGAAAACTCAATGACAGTTGGATTCTCCTTGCCGGGAGCAAGAGCAGTTATCTCATCAAGAGCTGATCAGTGCCACTGATGGTGTGGAATGAAAGGGATGATTCGATTGGACCCGGCACTCCCTCTCTTCTTGGGTTATTCAGCTTCTAATCAGATCGACGTGGGACCAGCCCCAATCAAAGGGGAATCCCTTATTGGTTTAGCCAACGGCTAATGAGTTTTCTCTCTCTCTCCAGTCTACCTTCATCCTCGAAGTTTTACCGTCCTACTAATAATGAGCGATTCAATTTTCCCACTTGGAATTAACTAAAGAATTATCATTTCAATTAAGATTATTCTCAAGGTAAATCACATTAAGGGATTTGCAACAATTCCATCATCAAAGGTATAATGAAATGAAGGAACCGCAGTCAAGGTTGGATGCTCGAGGAAATTATTTTCGAGAAAGGATGGTCAGAGAAGGAAGATACTCGACGGTAAAAGAGGCATTAAGCCTTCCTCTGAAGGGACTACTTAAACAAACATTTGCCCAAGCCTTAATCAACTAATGTAATCAGAGTTAGCGCGGAGCATCAACGGCCGAGCAAACAAAATCCAGGTAACTTTTAATTTTATTTGCTCACCGAAATCAAATTCACTCCGCTCCCACTTTTACCCCTCTTTTTGGCAACTTTTCTCCGATCCTTTAATGTTTTAAATAACGAGAAGTTAAACACATTTTATCTAAATCTCGATTCAGACAATTTATAAACATTTTACAACCTAGAAAACCTTTTGATTCGAATCTTCTACTTTCCTCTTTCCAAATAAAAAATTCTGAAAAAATAGAAGGTTTGGGGAAGAAAAAAAAATCTTCCCTTATAAGAACCCGGGGAACCGCTCAAAAAGGGCGAAATTGCCAAAATCAAAAAAAAGGTTTTTAAATTCTAAGATGAGAAAAACGCTATAAAAGAGAGATCCTATAGCCAAAACTCAAAACTCAAAAAATCTGTCAAAAACCTTTGACCAAAAACAAAAAGATAGAACGGGTTGGCCAAAAAACGAGGAAAACTGAAAACTGCATTTTGAGAGAGAAACCTTGGTAAAACCAAGAAAAAACATGATTTTGACGAATTCTTCTAGCTTTTTGGAGCAAAACCTCAGTTTTTATGATTTTGAGTATTTTCTCGCTTTTTTTTACATTTAGTGAAACCAATCGTTGAAGGAGGGCTAAGAAAAGGGTTTGAGCGGAGAATGCACAATGTATGACGCGGGAGGAGGAGGGGGATTGTTTCCCACTAGAAAGTATCTCAAAAATCAAGAAATTCGCCAAAATCATGAAAAACAATTAGTCAAATGAGACGAATTCTTCTTGCTTTTTGGGTGAGAAACCACAGTTTTTATACGATTTTGACGTATTTTTCTTGCTTTTTGAGAGAAACCTCAGTTTTTACAAAACTTTGACGAATTTTCAACTTTTTGAGAGAGAAACCTTTGATTTTGCATAATTGACGAATTCTTCTTGCTTTTTGGGTGAGAAACCTCAGTTTTTATATGATTTTGAGTATTTTTCTGCTTTTTGAGAAGAAGCCTAAGTTTTTGATTTTGACGAATTTTTCTTGCTTTGGAGAGAAACCTCAGTTTTTACAAAATTTTGACGAATTTTTCTTTTTTGAGAGAGAAACCTTTTTTGCATGATTTAAACGAATTTTTCTTGCTTTTGAGAATAAAACTAGTTTTTCTGATTTTGACGATTTCTTCTGCTTTTTGGGTAGAAACCTCAGTTTTTATACGATTTTGACGTTTTTCTTGCTTTTTTGAGAGAGAACCTCAGTTTTTCATGATTTTGACGAATTCTCTTGCTTTGAGTAAAACCTCAGTTTTTACATTTTGACGAATTTTTCTTTTTGAGAGAGAAACCTGGATTTTGCATGATTAGACGAATTCTTCTTGCTTTTTGGGTAAGAAACCTCGTTTTTATACGATTTTGACGTTTTTCTTGCTTTTTGAGAGAGAACCTCAGTTTTTACACGATTTTGACGATTTTTCTTGCTTTTGGTGAGAAACCTCAGTTTTTATGATTTTGACGTATTTTTATTGCTTTTGGAGAGAAACCTCATTTTATAAATTTTAACGAATTTTTCTTCTTTTGAGAGAGAAACAAGGTTTTTGCATGATTGACGATTCTTCTTGCTTTTTGTGAGAAACCTCAGTTTTTATATTTTTGACGTATTTTTCTTGCTTTTGAAAGAGAGCCTCAGTTTTACATGATTTTGACGAATTTTCTTGCTTTTGAGAGATATTTTAGTTTTTACATGATTCTTTGGAATTTTGCTTAAGAAGCAGCCTTTTTAAACGTTTGTCTATGCCCATCGGCCAAAAAAACACAAGTATTACAGGATTTTAGTGCTTTTTTCATGGTTTATAGCCACAAAATCGCCCCCGATGACTTGCGATTTCATATTTAGCCGAGTCGTCAGCTCAAGAACTACTTTTTAACAAATGAAGAAGTAAAAATGACGCTTGGGTGTTGAAAAATTGCTTTTATAGCGTTGAAGATAATTGGAGTTGATCCTGAACGCCATCTTTGTTCCCAATTACCACGATTGAATTAGCTTAGAACCAAAGACCCTCCCATTAGCTCCCTAATACACTTTACTCATGTTTTACAGGGATTAACCTAGCATACGCCTCTCCTAACCCCTTCACTTTTTACTTAATTTTTCTTTCTTTTTTTTTCGCCCTACATAACCCGAATCCCTCTTATTATTTAAAAGTGTAATCACTAATTAAAAAGTAGCGGAAAGTAAGCTTTTAGTCTGGTGAAAACGAATTAAAAGTTCTCTCTTTTTTAACCCTTTATACCCAACCCTTTAGTTTAATCCCTTGGAATTAAGTACTTAGTGCATAACAAAATATTTCCGTCGTTCCGTTTTTAAGTCTAATTAATGTAAAGCGTTAAAAAAAGAGATTTTTTTCTCCCTTAGAATATTTGAACTATCGGGAAGTTTTAGGAGCTCCCTTTCTGCCGCACTTAGGGCAAGGTGGATTATAGGTAATTAATCAATTCTAGCGGTGAGAAATATAACTTATTTATTAGTCGCTGAATTGTCACGGCAGTTTGAAACTGGTTTGAAACTCCTGGAGCATGCGCAGAAGGATTTGACGTCAAATTAGACGTCGTTCAAATCGTTTTTCGGTCTAATCTGAAGTCATCTGACGTCTAATTTGACGTGGGAATCCTTCTGCGCATGCATTGAGTAATAATTTTCATTAAGGTTTAACAACCTGTCAAGAAAGGTTTGGTGCATTCTATTAAGAAAATGTCTGGATAATAAACATAGGGATTTGATGGGATTTCGTAAAAATCCTGAGAAATGCGTTTGGCTTAAGTTTTCGGGAGGGAAAGCTCGAGGGGTGAAAATGGGAAGTGGTAACGGGAGGGTGGCTCGAGTAGAGTGAGGCTTCCATGAAATCATAATCACCGTCTTTTCCCTTCTCTCCCCCGCGCTTCCAGACGAGTCAAGAGCTAACAAGCTTAGGGGAGAGCTAAGTGGCTTATGGGCATCTGCCCATACAACACCTGTCGGCGACTTGTTAAAGTCAACATGTACTTTTGATCCGTCCTTTATTGACTTAAATTGACAGGGGCAGATTTTAAGGATTATCTTGTAATGATTATTTTATTACGAGTTTTGTACTTACACGGATGGGATGGCGTAAATGGGTAGTCCAAGGTATGCAGTCTCGGCGCCGAACTCGGGTGCAAAGTCGTCGGGCACCCGTAGCAAAACATCCTGAAAAACAAAACCATTATTCTATAAAATATTTTCCATAAATTCATTAAAAAAAATTTGGTGAAGATCGGACCATTAGTCCGGCCGTAGCGCAAACAAAACTTTAGACAGATCAGAAATGCATTGAAACCCAAAGTTGGCAGGTTCGAATCCCGCCAGGGGCAAATTTTTGTTTCTTTAAAAAAAAACAGGAAAAACCATTATTCCAAGGAGGCGTCCCTCATTTTTCCTTGTTCACAATGACTCAATTCGAGCGAACATTTCTAATTATGCCGTTACAATCAATCATATACTGTTGAGCGTCGGCTCGAGGGAGGAAATCCGGCCCCGAAGGGGCTGTTTTGAATCAAATCGACTTTCGTTCCCTCGCGTTGATATTTCAAATTTGACAAGAGTCGCGAAACCCGTTCAGTATATAAACAATAGGGTAACCAATCTAGTTTTCGAACGCTTTGTCCTCCTCGATCTATATTTGAGTTCGTGCACGCGAGATTTGATGTCCCATCGGGCGTAAAATTATCATGGAAGGATTTTAACGCGTTGACGATTTTCAAATGCGGTTCTCCCGCATTCGCAAACCATCGAACCATACAAAACAAATATTGTTGGAGCCTTCAATTAAGACAAACCTATTCTATTAGAATCCTAGTATATCACGCGAACTAGACTCCCAGAGGATCAAAACCGACAGTAGCGATAGACTCTCGGAGTTATTTTTCTGCTTAGAAGGATCTCTTTCACTCAGGTCATTTTAGTGTCAACAATAGAAGTTTCTCAAGCTTCGATCAGCCCTTCATGAGGAGGATATCTGAATAGCAGGATTAAAAATGCTGTAAACAGATTATGAATAAAAAGGTTATTGATTTACTTCAATAAGGTTAACAACGCAGTATTTGGACTAAAATTGGTAGGTATTGAATCCCCTCTCGGCTCAACCCTTTCTGCACCCCCTCCCGTAGCCCGTACCAATCGCTCGGGTTTCGATGGTTTGTTTTCAACATGACTGAAATTGGTTTGATACGGTTAAGTCTGTTGACTTGGGTGCGCGTAGTGTTGGTTTTGGCTAATCACATTTCTGGCTCCGACCTCGACGAGTCAATATTTGACGGTTTGTTCCGCGCGAGGGTGCCTTTGATGTTCGAACCCCTGGGCCTTCAACGATGGTGCCCTACAGGTAAAAACGTTAAATTCGACTTATAAAATAAATACATTTTAAAACATTTTTTCCATCACTTAATATTCCAAATAAAAATTTTTCTTTTTTGAAGTCGATGATTTGGACTCTCGGCCACGACTGAGGCCGCAACTCGGCGGAAATTGGAACGGACATGTCAGTTAAAACCAATCCGTAATTGTGTCCATCTAATCCGAGGGATTGGAAAGGCCGGGGCTCTCCGATGAAATTAAACCCAATCAAGTTATTACTTTTCCCAGTTTCACCTACGAAGCCTCTTAATTGAGTTAAACGTACACGCACACCGAAAAGAGGATGACTGGTTTTGCGGTATAAACTGATTACATCGAAACTTTTTGTTTTCTTTGCTCTAGCAGACTCTACTGTACCCTTTCTAATGATGGTCTGGCTGCGCCTAGACATAAGGGGAACAGATGCCCATTGTCCCAAAGCGGATGAATTGAACGAGAGGTTTAAAGGGGTTTTCCCGGGCAAAAGGCTGTAAAGAAAGGTCCGGTAACCGAGTTTCGCGACCGGAGAATCGAGGAAAACGACCCAAAAAACCGTTTAACAGGGTCTGTTCTCTAGCTTCACACACCTTATGTACTTTTTTAGAGGATGGCTTTCCTAAGTGGGACTTATCAATCAAAGAGAGGGGCCGTCCCCTACAAATGATCATCGGTGCACAACCCTCTGAAGCGGAACGCATGGTCACCTTAGCTAGACAGCAGTATCCGACTTAGGGCGTACGAGTTCCAAAATAGCACAAGGTTCTTCTCCATAGCAAAAATATCTTTAAAAAATCATTGATTTGTTTGAAAAGCCGTCAGGTAAATTTTGCGGAATCCTACATACGATGCCTTTATTATAAATGACTTGATTCGATAGAATTGAAGTCGGTCAATTCGTTTCCTCCCCTCTGTTTCGATCAATCCCCCTTTCCCAGTCCTCACTTCTCTACTCAATCGAATAATATACCTAATTTGCATCCCCAATTGACATAACGTGATTAAGTTATCCTAGGATAACGATAGCCCGTTATTAGTTCTCCCGTATTTCCATGTTTGTAATTCGATGATTCACGCCATTTTTTAAACAATAATTTGTTAATAAGAAAAATTATTAAAATTTTATAAAAAGAAAAGAAAAAAAAAGGTTAGTTAATGCAATAAATGCGGGTGACAAGTGTAGAGAACAAAGGGTAGTTATCAAGTTAGTAGCCCTTTCCGCCCGTATGTGTTTCAATTAAATCGAAGGGAAGTAAGGGGAATTGTTACTTATAATTGATTCGGCTTCCCACATTAAAATCTGTCTGTAGACACCAAAGCCGCCTACGCTTTTCTTTCTTTCTTGGACACCATCACACCTTGCACTTAAGGTCCCCGCTCTTTAGAGGTGAAGTTTTAAAATTGTCCGCTAGGTGCTAACTCTTGATTTTCATTAAATTTAACCAAAAAATGAGCGTTTTAATGTTGAAAAGGGAACCAGAGTAGTATTTTGCCAAAAAAAAGAAACCTTTCATTTCACCCGCCAATCCGTGCTTAGTAACAACGTTGGCGCCGACGGTGGCGCACATCTTGAGAATGAACGGGAACTATTAGTTGCCAACGACGTAATTTTAACAAATTTTTGGATTTCCCTTGCTTTCCAAAAAATTGATGCTTTTCGGAACGAATTTGAATTTTAGCTTCAGGAAACATTTATCTAGGCACCTCTAGCTCCTTTTTTCGAGTTTCTTTTTCAACTTTTAGAAATCATGATTTTAGGTTTATGGTTTTCAAAAATAAGGGAGGAGTCAGAAACATTCCTTTCTCTGGGGGTTTTTTTTTGGTGTCTGAAAAACAATTTTGGGCATTTTTTTGATTTTGGGACAATAAACTCGTTTTTTTCTGGATTTTCGTGCGTTTTTCTTGATTTCTTGGTCCAAAAAACTACCTTTTTCAAACGATTTACCCTTCAAGAAACTCATTTTGTCTCATTATCCTGTCTTCAGAGAGTGCTCCTTGTGTAATAAGCAAAACGATGACTCTTCGGAAGCCCTAGTGAATTTAGAATAAAGAAAAGGGGGTCGAATTAAAGAATAAAGTTGTCTATAATTTGTTAATCAAGTTCATTTCATTTAAAAACGAGCGTTCCCGCTCAATTGACGGAATTAATATTAATTGAAAGAGAAGGGAGTTCATTGTTTAATTGCATAGTGGCACTAACACATAGACGGCGGGGTGAATATTTTTTTAGATCCAATGAGGGTACCAAGTATTCAATCTAAACCTATTTAGGGTCATGGAGGTGAGAAGATTAACGGCTAAAAGCGAAAACAATCCGTATAAATCAATTTCATCCCATTTTTGCACATTATTTTGAATATTAAATTGAATAATTGTTACCATCGACTCAGCTTAAAAATTAATCCTTGAAATTAATAAGCAATTTAATCAATTTTAATAGGATAACTTTGTAATGTTCTATCGAGGTTGATTTGATTGGCTATATATTTTTTATGACAGTTTTATTGGTTCTTTTATACCTATTTTTCAAGGGAGTTTTTAGATACCGGTATCTTTGCTTGATCAGGACGATCTGGGGAAATACGAAAAAATAAAAGAGAAAACACGCGCAATAAGCGCATATTTTCCGAGTGAAAAAAAAAGTGTTTTTTGTTAAAATTATGCAAAACGTCAAAAAGGGCAGAAAAACCGAGAAAAAACGCCGGAAAATTCGAAACGACTGTCCCAAAAATCTAGCCCGTGGTCCTGGGAGTAGGCTTTTAGATCAGGGCGATCTAAGGATCACGAAAAAAAAAGATGAAAAAATTTCACAAAAAAACCGTGTTTTACCAAAACCCAGAAAACACCAGAAAAATGATGGGACAAAAGCCTCGTGAAATAAACTCTGGAAAACGTTCAAAAGTACAGAAAAATTGAAAAAAAGCCGGAAAAACCGGTGAAAAGGATGAACCTTGGCTATGGGAAAGATTAACAACCCCTGGACCTATGCGCCAAGAATCTAGCCAGTGGCTCTGGTACTTTGCTTAGGGCTCGATAAGGTTATTGGGAATGATATCTTTCCTTCATCAGAAAAAAATAAAGGTGAAAAACCGTGCAATAGGCCCTATTAAACTCGGGCTTTTCCGAGGAAAATTACGGAGGAGGAAGTATAAAGGAGGGGAGGTATAATCGTGGGAAGTATAACGGAGGGGGATGAGTATAAAGGAGGGGGAAGTTTAACGGAGGGGAAGTACAACGGAGGGGGAAGCATTAGGGGGAAGTATAAAGGTGGGGAAAATATAAGGGAAGGGAAGTATGACGGAGGGAAGTTTTTTTCTAAAAAATTTTCCGTTAAAATTTTTAGGTCCTTTTTTTTCCGAAAATCAACAAGTATCAAGTAAGGTAGAAATAATGGGATTTTTGCCCAAGAGAGGTCCCTCTCGTAAGGCGTGGAAGTATGAAATTTCTCCACTAAAATGATATTTTTTACACCAAAATTCGTAAAAAATATAAGGAGTAATAATGAAAATTAGGAAAATCGGAACAACGGTTCGGCCGCAGCAGTTTTTAAAATTTCAAACAGACATATCTCCGCCATTTTTTCGAAATTCAACTCATTCTTGTTCACCGGCTAAAGAAATTTGTGTGAGAATTTGGTGAAAATCGGTTGAAAACTGTGGCCGTAAAGTGTTCCGGAAAAAAATGCTACGGCCGGCCGGCACCACAGACGAAGTTGAGATCCTATTCGAATTTACCCTACGGGTCTGGAAGACCCTTCCCCAAAAACCAGACGTGGAGGGATCACAATAACTTCTTAAGGAAGTTAAAAGGGTTTGTCTTGAATAAAAAACTGCGGAAAACATCTTAAATAGGGCTTCTTGTTAGGAAAACCGATAAAAACGCCGGAAAAACCGATAAAAGGGTTTGGGAATGATGAACCCTCTTCCCGGGACAGTATGCCGCTAGAATCTAGCCAGTGGTTCTGGTACTTTGCGTAGGGCTTGAAAACCAAAACTCTTTTTGACGAGTAAGTTAAAACTATTAAGTTCGTAGATAATTTGTTTGGTGATTCAAAATGGAATTGCCTCTGATGTTGTAATGGCGGGAGAGAAGTAGTTTAGACTGTGAGGTCAGACGCAGTAATTCTATTCCGGGGTCCTCATTTAAGACAATTATACCATGTGTTCACTAACAGTCCTACTCTCTTCTAACTCAATCTAAAACTCACGGCTTCAACTTTCCTACGCTAACCTCGTTATTTTCTCAGCTCGTTTCCCTCCCACCTCTCCACCGGCAAACTTGAGGTTTTCTTGAGGAGGGGGAAAATATAAACTCGACCGTCAAAAAACGAGTTCAAACAATGTATTTTAAAATTAAATTAAAAAGATAAAGAAACCAATACTTGATTGATCACATTAGTCTCAATAATGACGTCAATTTTTAAAAGGATCCGGCCGTGACCGGCAATTTAGCAATTATTTGCAGCGTATCAACAAATCCGTTATTTGATTCAATGAACTCTGCTTTAAATCAAAAATATACTGAGAATTATTGAAAATAAAAATAAAAAAAAGTCAAGAACTTTAGTCGGAGAAACCCAACATTGTTTCGACCCTTAACGCAGTTTGGTACTTTGATTTTGTCCTTGTCTAAAAACCGATTTGTCTACTTTCTTCAATAAATCTTTTTTCCCCAGAAATCTCAGCAGTTTCGTTACAAAGTTATCTTCTTTTTATTCCATTAAGTCGAAAACCAAGTATTAGAGAGGGAAGATGGATAAAAGTAGTTTCCTATATTTCAGCACTAAAAATCATCGGAAAATTTTTTGCAAAAGCTCATTATCATAATTTTGTAAGTCTCTACGCGGATTAGCGAGCAGTTTTTCCGAAAAAAATTTTCTGCGGAAAATGGAAAACCTACTTTTGACCAATTTTTTATCCGAAAAAACCAGTGGTCATTTTGAAGGTTTTGACGAGCTTTTTCTAATATTGGTTTTTTTGGCTTTCCCTTCTCTTTAAACCAAGAAAACCCCTTTTCATCTGATTTTAGGGTTTTTTCGGTTTTTTGGCAAAAAACTATTCTTAAACTGAATTTTTGTGGTTTCTTTCTATCTTTCTAGATACCCTTTTCAACAGATTTTTAATCAGACTCTACCATAATAAGGCGAAATCCCACCTCTTGAGCTCATCTTCTTTCCTCCTTAAATATGTTAGTTAATCTTTTACAGCCTGGACTATGAGTAAAACGAGCGTTTTTGTTTAGACGACCGGTTTCGTAAAGTTAGATCTTCAGGCAGATCTATTTAATTCTAGGCGTCTATTGAAGACATTTTTGAAATCCTATATCTTAAAGTAGGCTAATCGAGTTAACTGAAGAGTATGAATTAGCATATTTCGATGTGGGCTTCGTTTAATTCAATTTCCTAATGAAATAATTGTTTCAAAAAATAATTAGAGGGGGGAAAAAATCTTACATTGGCCTAATTGTAGGATTGAGGATGTCATCAACTCGAATATAGAAATAAGAAAGGAATTAATTAACTGGAATCATTCATGGGCAATTGCTTCGTTTTAATTCACTTAAAAAAGCGTTCCCCTCAGTTTCCGCCTTTTCCCGTGCATTCATAAGCCCGTGGTATGAGGGAACGAGAAGCCGCCTCCGTGAGAAGGTGACTCGCGGGCGGAGGTTGCCGCCTTTTATTGCGACGTAAAACCTACTTTATGCATCGCCCAACTGCCTCTACTTAATTTCTTGAATTTAATAAAAACGTCAAACAATTTTTTTTAAAAAACATTGAGGCGATATAAATCGACATTTAAAATATGTCATGTATTAAGTCGATAAGTGTATAAGTGGTTGGTTAATTTGTAGCCGTGGACCAAGGGTAAACCAATAGAGGAGCTATAATTGGCTGAAGTCCCTAACTTGGAAGATCCTCTTATCCCTTTCTCTTCCCTCTGGTGGGAATTCGAACATTAGTGAAATGAGTGGGTTTAGAGGAAGGAGTTAAGCTCCCTTCCGAAGGGAGGAATTCCCTTTTCGTTCATTCATTCCACAGAAAAACATAACAAGGCTCCTACTTTTAATCATTTTTGGCTTTTTGACAGATACATTGCTCGATTCTGCTTATTTTGGTCGATTGCTTCATCCGAAGAGGCTGTAGCCAAACTGACTAGAAAAGAAAGAAAAGGACACGGTGAAAATCAGGTTTCAGACCTCTCCGCGAAGTTTGCTTTTGACTATCGTTGCAAGTGACAAACCAGTGGAGTTGACGACCAACCTCAAAGTTATTGTGATACCCTCCAAGTGACGGTCACAGGAAAAATGATCAGTTATCTTTCCTATCAAGAGGTTGTTTAACGTGCCGGCCGTCCGTCCTGGAGTTTTGGTTCGACGCAAAGTACCGGACCCACTGGCTAGTGCTGCTTCAGTGTACTTCGTGATGTGAAATACCATTTTAGTGGGATTATTTAAAAAATAAATCACAATCACGTTAGAAACGTCTGATCTAGTTAAAAGATCACCATCTGTCAATCCAATAGACAGCGCAATTTCTTAACAAACTAATAAAACTCAATAATCGTCCATTGTATACGATCGTGCCAAAACATTTTTTTTTGTCTTCATCAATGCTTCCGGCTTTGAATAATTTAATATTTTTCTTCCAATACCTACTTAACATAATTGATTTTATATTCGGATGGTACATAGAAACTGATATTGAAAGCGTTAATTATTTGAGTTTCGACCCTGATTAATAAGCCAGAACAAATTCCGTTTGCGCGGGTGGTCAGTTATTACAGATTTAGCCATTAGCCCACCCCCGGAATAATTATTGTTTCCGTGCCTTTTACGAAATCCAATTTGGGAAATTGGAATCGCATTGAAATTATACCTTTTTCAATCCTATCATAATTAGATGATTTTTGAACGTCAAAACGAAATTTAATTTTTTTTTCAGATTTTTTTTGTCACCAATCCAGATTGATGGAAGTTATGTTTTACCCAAAATGGTCTTCTAGACCCCATGAAAACCGATTATTCATCCTATCATGAGATTGTCTATGGTGCCGTCCGTCCGTAATTATTTCAAATGATTTACTGCAAGGAATGACCTCGCTGGGCACGGCTTACGGGCCCTCTCAGCTTTCTCCCAAAAAAAGGGGATAAGGGTGGCATTTTGGCGCTTACTTCGATTGGCCAAAAAAATTCCAGAAAATGCCTCTCTATGTGAATAAGAACTGACATTTCAGATCAAAAAACTGAACGGTTTTCGAGAAAAACGGTTTATCCTTTTTTTAGGAAAACCTCAATATCTCGAGAACTAATGCTCCCACAGAGCTCATTTTTATTGTAAATTGTTTATTATCTACAGAAAAATTTTTTTATTGAGAATTTTTTGAAATTTTCCCCAAACTTTTAAATAAATAAAAATAACTTCTTTGAGGAAGTTAAAATTCAAAAAAATATCCAGGCCTAAAAGCATCAAATCAATAAACACTATCATTCAAAAAATACAAAAATCTAGACCCAGCAATAGAGCAAAAAATAATAATTAGCTGCAATGGGGACGGAATTTTTTAATCTTTAGTCTTTATTGATACCCTCAAGGACGGTTTTTGTAACTCTATCTCCCTGACTACCCTTGTTTCCACCTAATTTTTAACAATGATTAGGGAAAATCGTGTTTGTATTTTTGAGGGATGGCCTATGGACCAACTATTTATCTTATCTTCACCAAAACACTCGGAATTTACCAAGAAAAAAATTCTTTTTCCCTCAGTTTTAATATTTTAAAAAGTCAATTTTTGAAAAGGATTTATCTACCTTGAAAAACTAATGGATTCTGGGAGTTTTTCAATTTCACATTCATGGAATTCAACAAATGCATGCCCAAAAAAATGGGTGTACAATTTAAATTAAAAAATAAATTGATCAAAAAAGTAAAATAATTTGTTAGATACCTTAAATCAGGATTCAGAGTGATGTTTGTTGATAAATTCGAGTACGCACTTCAAAGGTTGTAAACACAAGTGAGTCTAATGATGAAATGAGTGTGGATGATAGAATGAAAGCGACGGGAGTTGTGAGATTCCGAAGGGGTGCCGCCGTTGGGCTCGTGGAAGGGATGTGAAGGGCGGAGAGAGGCGTTTTCCCGTCCGTCCAATCAAATCCCTTTCCTATCCCTTCTTCCGACTCCACCCATGCTCCCTTTTCACAACACCACAATTAACTAAGATTTGACCCAAAGTCCTTTCTCCCTTCCCACCCTTCTTCACCGTCATTCCCTTAACGCAAACCCTTCGCCCTTCCACGGCGTTCAACCGACGCTAACTTAACCAATCCTCTTCCCGCTTACAACCACTTCTTAACAACAATGATATCCCCAAAAGGCATGACGTGGTTTAAGGAGGGAAGGAATTTAACCCCTTAGTTAGCTACTAGAGGGTGAATAAAGGATTTTACATTTTCTTCAATTTTAGGATTTCCAAGTTTCTTATTTAATGCTCTCTTTTTATTTATTCAAATTCCTAAATCCGTTGTCCTAAAACCCAAACTTTTGGGAAGAAAATTGGGCCTAGGGGATGCTTAGGAATCATTCCGTCATTCCCAATAAACTGTCAAAAAAAAAAATTTTTTTTTCCCCTCAAATAGCAAAAACGGGGGAGATCTCTGAGGAGTATTTCGTAGCGTTAGTTCTAACACCGGACAAGTCATTTTTCCAAGGTTTTCAGGAGAGCCAAAATACGGATTAATTTCTCATTGGAATCAATGCATCACCTGTGAATCGACGCGTTTTCTGTTGGTAATGGTTAAACTACCAACGGAATTTGATTCTTCACTAAATTTACCATCAGAAACAATGCTTAACTCAAAATTGAAAAAATTATATGGTTAGAACTAACGCGACGATTTAGTATTTGGTATGGCCGAAGCACAAACTTGAGGACTTAAAAAAAAATAAAATAAAAAAGTTCTCTAAATTTTAATTTTAAAGGGGTAAGATGAAAATTTTGGCAGTGAAGTTTTCCGGAAAAATGCGACGGACGGACGGCAATGTAGACAACCTCATGATTAAAGTACTGGTTTGAAGAGCTTCAACGAAAACTTCCTTAATGAGAAAAAACAAGATAGGAGGGGGAAGTATAACGGAGGAAAATTTAAAGGAGGGGGAAGTATAATAGAGGGAAGTATTTTCTGCTTTTTTTCCAGTTTCAGTTTTTCCTTTTTTTTTCGAAAAATTTTTTAATTTTTTTTAATTATAAACAATGGGCTTTCTGCCCAAGGGATGTCCCAAGGGGTGGAAGTATCAAATTTCCCTACTAAAAAAAAATTTTTTTGCACCAAAAATTGTAAAAATTGAGTATTTGGTGAAAATTAGGTAAAATCGGACCAACGGTTTTTAAAATTTCAAAACAGACATATCTCCGCCACTTTTCGAAACTCAAAATCGCTCTCGTCACAATCTTGTTCAACTATCTGGAAGATTTTGTAAAAAATTGGTGAAAATCGGTTGAAAACTGTGGCCGTAAAGTGTTCCGAAAAAAAAGTGCTACGGCCGGCCGGCACCACAGACAAAGATGAGATCGGTAAAGACCCTACGGAGTTTAGAACCCTTACCAAAAAACCCGACATGGAGGTTAAAACAATAACTTCTTTAAGCAAGTTAAAAATGTTTGATAGGAGGGAGCAAATATAGGCTGTTCTAGCCTGTTCCTTGCGGCCTGGAATGGCGAAGAATTTCATTTTTCTACCTCGATACCTACTGTTTAAAAAAAATTAATGTACTACCTTCTTTGAAAAAATTAGGGGCACTAGACTCACCATTTTTTGGTAAGCAAAATTAAGGCGAAGAGTATACCATAGCGGATAAGCAAGCGGTCGTCCAGTTTTGCCGCTTTATACCTTGAAGAACGAACTTGTAAATAATATTTAAGCGAAACCTATTTATGGGGTTTATTAATAATGATGGGGGATCCCTTTTTTTAATGAAAGGTTTGTTTAATAGATTCTGTGTTCCGTTCAAAATAATTCTATTGAAGCTTTTAGAAGCGTAAGTGTGTATAGAGTGGGTGTAAACACGTGATCTCATTTCAAATGTTTTATTGTGCGTATACTCGCTACTAGGGTTTGATCGTTAGGGAAACAAACCGTGTCGGTAGCCAGCGGGCGGGGGCCATATGCCAAGGCAAATAGTCAGATTATCACCGCTCGCGGATCCCTCTAATACGATTATTACAAGCTTCCCTCTCTACCATCCAAGCTTGTCTTATGACTCATCAAAGCGACCGCAATTTGCAATTATGACCGTTAGAGGCTTTCTCATTGAATATATCATGAAGCACTTTATACCCGACTAGGCGCCCCATATGGCTCCTCTTCCTAATTATGTTAATCCCAAATCTGCCACGTTTTCTTTTATCTCACTTTAATTTCATTTTTTGGAAGCAAAGAGGAAGTATAAAAAAGCATCGTGACCCATCTCCTTTTAGAAATTTAAAGAAAAAGGAAAAATAAAATAAAAGTTTAAAATTTTAATTTTAGAGGAGTAATAAAAGGTAAATAAATAAAGCAAGAAGGGTTTGGATGAAAAATAAAACAAGTTAAAAGCCGTGCGCCAACCCTCATCTGCTTAGAGGAGTCCAAATAGATTGTCGTAAATAATGTAGGGAAACGTCAGGGGCGGGGGCGGTGGCGGGGGGGAGTTTCCCGCCCCCGGCACCTCTTCCAGACTCCCGAGAGGGTACATTGATGCCGTTACTCGTATTAAGAGAAGCTTTCTTTCTTTTCAGTTTCTACATCAAATTGTGGTTGTAAAGTCAGGGCAAAGAAAAGGCACTTAGGCCCGATTCTCGAGTCTGTTTTCACTTCTTTTCCTTTCCACTCCTTTTCCCCCTTTTTCGCAAAGTTGAATTAGTATTAGTTTTAAACTAATTGTGTCATTAAAAAAAATCTTGAAATAGAAATGAGGGAGAGGGAATAAAAAGTACTGGTTAGGAGCAGGCAGGAACTTCCTCAAAGTAGCGATTGAGGCCGTTGGAGGGTGTCATAGGATATTCCAATACCGGTTTCGGCCCAATAGGCCTCATCAGGTAGACTATTTCCTTTGCTTTACCGAGTCTGCGTGAAGGTAAATAGAAAAGGTTCTACGGACAGACATGTCTCCCCTATTCGTGTGAAAATTTGTGAAAGATTGGACCTATAGTACGGCCGTCGCATTAAATAAAACTTCAGGGAGGCCAATTTTTGAGAATTTCAAAAAAAGCTCTTTCAAAAGAAGCTCAAAAAAGTTATTACGATTACTAAAAAAAGGAAGAATTTGTAAAATTTTGAAAATCGATGAAATTTTGGCAGTGAGGTTTTCCGGAAAATGCGACGGACAGCAATGTAACGACCTCATGATCGAAAGTACTGGTTTAAAAAATAGAGGGGAAGTATTTTCTGCTTATTTTCCCAAAATTTCTAAGCTTTTTTCCATTTTCAGTTTTTCCTTTCTTTTCAAAAAATTTTCTAAGTATTTTGTTTCAAAAAATTTTTTTAAGTATCTAGGTAGAAATAGTGGGCTTTCCGGCCAAGGGATGTCCCTCTCGCAAGGGGTGGAAGTATCAAATTTTTCCCTACAAAAAAAAAATCGTAAAAAATATAAGGAGGGAAAAACGGCCGCAGCGCAGTTTTTTGTTTAAAACAGACATATCTCTGCCATTTTTTCGAAATTCAAAAATCACTCTCGTCAAAATCTTATTCAGTTATTTAGGAAGATTTTGTAAAAATTTAGTGAAAATCTGTGAAAACTTACCGTAAAGTGTTCCGGAAAAAAATGCTACGGCCGGCCGGAACCACAGACAAAATTGAGATCGGCGGAAGAATTTTTTGAAAGTCTGGTGAAAATCGGATGAAAATTAAAACGGTGAAGGAGTCAAGAAGACTCTTTTAGAGTCCATGGAGGGTATCACAATAACTACTCTTTGAGGAAGTTAAAACTTCCGATGTATTGAATTAACGTTGGAATATTTTCTGAGATGGTTTGATAAACAAGAAAGAAAAAGGAAGGAGAGTGATTTGTTAGATTCCCAATCTCCCGCCCTATAATATCAAGGGAAAAGGCAATTCTCAACAAGCCGGAAAAATAAATACAGAAGAATCACTCTTGAGATCAAATTCGAAAGGGGCTCGAAGGGAAAAGGAAGGAAGAGAAAGTGGCCTGGGAACAAAGTGAAGGATATTGGGATCAAGTGTGGGACATATCGTCCAATCAGAGGGAAACTTTTCCAATACCGTGGCAATAGAAGATTTTCGCCCCGGAATCTTCCCTTCGCAACCCCTCCTTAACCGGCACAGTTCGATATCCCATTCGACGTCCAATCTCATACCAAATATTTTCATTTCGGCTCGTTTATTTGCCCATTACCCTTCTCCCTTTACTTTTCTAAGGTTCTCAATACTTATTTATGAGCCAACTCCACTTATTTACGAAAGAGTCTTTCAAAATCCTAAAATAACTTTCTTTTTCTCCAACTCTTTCCATTTATTTTTAAACTTTAATCATAAAATATATTGGATTCATTCCACCTTTATTAGAAATCAAAGAAACCACATCACTTAGGTTTTTTAGTTAAAAAAATCAACCTCCATGGGTCAGTGGTCAGAATACTCTAGGCCTTCATTTCCTCTCCGCCTCATCATTTTTAGGGCCCCCTTATTTGAAACGTCTAATATACCAGAATAAATAAGGGACTCCTTACCCATTTACTTCTAAGGGGATCCGAGCTAATATTAAATCAATCTTGAAATATCGTTTCGATCTTGATATGGAGTCCTCCCCCTTCGCTATCCTCCTTCTTGAATAAGTGTGCGTAACATCCGCCGACGTCGATTTCAGCCTAATCAACGAAGACGGTGAACTTGTTCTTGCTTTTGAAGCGCAGAAAAAGACTTTACGACAGTCGAGAATGAACTTCAAGAAAAATCTGTTCGTTGGGAAATCGAAAGGGAAGAACTTGTCGCAGAAATTGTCCGTCTACGAGATGACAACGACAGATTAAGCAACATCGTCTCCAACAACATAGGAGCCGACATTTCACGATCTGATATGTATTTCCAGAGCGAAGTCAAACGATTAATTTCAGAAAATTTGGACTTAAATGTCAAATATGATAGACGTACACAAGAATACAGAAGGATTGTGAAAATACAATCGTTTTTGAAACAAGTTCAGGAAGCTGGTGGTAATATCTTTTGTTTCATTTCTTCTTTTCATTTTTGTTTCACAGTTCCTGATGTTGTCACCAAATCTGCTTCGATGGATAATCAAATCGCTCTTCCAGTCGTCAAGAAAAAAGAAAGAAACTACATGGGAATGTTTGAATGTAGAATTGAAGATTGTCAGCAATGATAAATCAATTGGTTGATCTTAGGCCAAATGTTGCAGTCACTCTTTTGCCTGGGTTACCAGCTTATATTTTGTTCATGGTCGTCCGCTACACCGATTACGTCAATGATGATGACATGGTTTGTTTATTTGAATCTCAAAAATAATTTCCTTTTTTTAGTTACAAAAGTTGATTCTTGGTTATCAATCAAGAGTCAAAAAGGTGGTCGCCAGAAGAAAAGATTTGGAAACTTCAATATTATGGCTTGGAAATACTTTACGATTTGTTCAGAACTTGAAGCAGTACAGCGGGGAGCTAACCTTCGCCAAAGACAATACTGCAACTCAGAACCATCAGTGTTTGCAGAATTTCGACCTTTCTGAATTCAGACAGGAATGGGCGATGAAGCTGTGGCAATGTGTCAAAAAATCATTAAAAAGATGCAGGATCAAATACAGCCATATGCCAAAGCGCCATATTGGACAATGACCATTTGAATTCTGGCATGACCAAAGCAAGATCTCAATCGCTCTCTTCCTCCGCCACCATCAAAACTTGACGAACTCCTCGACATTTTATCAAACTACAGACGCCTCCTTAATCTTCACAGCATCGATCCTCAACTGCATGGGCAGTTTTTATGCAAGTAAGTTCCATTTAAAAACTTTTTTCTTAAAATAAATCTCTTCTAGCTATTCTGGTCATTGTGTGCACATTCCATGAACATGCTGCTTCTCCGTAAAGAATACTGTAATTGGAATAAAGGAATGCAAATTCGTTACAATCTATCTAACTTTGAAGAATGGGTTCGAGATGAAAAAATAAACGTAAGATTATTTTTATATTTAAACCGTCGTTAACTATTTATTTTAGGATCCACGAGTTCTGGATATGATAAAACCTATTATTCAAGCCTCGCAGCTTTTGCAAGCTCGTAAAACGGAGGAGGATGTCGAATCTGTGGCGGAAATGTGCTCCGCTTTAACTCCAAATCAAGTACATTTTTTTTAAAAATTATAAATCTTAACTAATATTTTTAATTTAGATAATGAAATTATTGAACCTCTACACTCGAGATTCCTACGAAAATCCTATTTCGGACAAATTTTTGTCTAAAATGCAAGAACATCTAAAAGAGAAGTATCAGGACAAAGAAAACGTATGTACTTTTTCATTTTCTATTTTTAACTTCCTTAAAGTTGTGATACCCTCCACCTTGGGTTTTTGGGGAAGGGTCTTCCAGACCCCGGAGGGTCAATTCGATCTCGACTTTGTCTGTGCTGCCGGCCAGCCGTCCGTAGCATTTTTTTCCGGAACACTTTGCGACCACAGTTTTTAACCGATTTTCATCAAATTTTCACAAAATCTTCCTTTGTCAGAGAACAAGAATGTAACGAAGGCGATTTTGAATTTTGAAAAAATGGCAGAGATATGTCAGTTTGAAATTTGAAAAAATTCGCTGCGGCCGAACCGTTGGTCCGTTTTTACCAAATTTTCACCAAATACTCCTTATATTTTTTTAAGAATTTTTGGTGTAAAAAATTGCCACTTTTTAATTATTATTTTTTTAGTAGGGAGAAATTTCATACTTCTACCCATTACGAGAGGCACATCCGTAGGCCAAAAAGCCCATTATTTCTACCTTGACACTTAAAAAAATTTTCGAAAAAAAGAACTGAAAAAATTTTTAAAAAAAAAGTTAAAAAAGCGCAAATTCAAAAAAGAAAACCCGGAAAATTTTTCAAAAAAAAAAAAACTCGGAAAATTTTTTGAAAAAAACAAAAAAACTTCCCTCTCCCTTATACTTCCCCTTCATTATACTTCCCTCCCGTATACTTCCCCCTCCTTTATACTTTCCCGTTCGTTATACTTTCGTTCCCTTATACTTCCACCTCCGTTATACTTCCCCTCCCATATACTTCCCTCTCCGTTGTACGTCCCCTCCGCTATACTTCCCCCTCCTATATTGTTACTTTTCTTTAAGGAAGTTTTTGTTAGAAGCTCTTCAAACCAGTACTTATAATTTTTTTTTTTTTTTCAATTTTAGTGTCTAATGATGGATGCAAATAAACTTTTCCCGCTAGAACTCCCATTCAATCCTTCATCGATACGTCTCGAAGATATAGAATTACCGGAAATACTAAAACTGAATATGCTACGAAAGATGTAAACATCCCAGGTAAAATAGTACCAATAGAAAAAAGGCCTAGTGTACATAAATCCTGGTATAAAATGTACAATAATAGTGTAAATACTGAATGTTATAAATCTTTATTTTGGCAGTCTAGTCAAGGTCATTACCAAATTTTTAAAAAAAGACCTGCTGTGCAATAATATTTTATTTTTAAATTAGCAATAAAGTAATCGGTGCATTCCAGAAAAATTTAATTTATAGATTTATGTGCTTTGCACTTAGCAATATGACTTCAGATTAGTGAGCGGTTGCTTTTGAAATTCTAGCAACCCTAAATGCTTTAAATATTTTTCAAGTACTAAGAATTTGTTTGTTGTCTTCCCAGTATTTAATAAATGGCCTTAAATAGAGAAAACTATATTAAATGTTATAGTTCAATATATAAATGTTATTAAAAAAATAATAAGTTTAAAACATGTTAATCGTTTAAAAGAAAATGTTATTGACAGACTTACTAAGTCTCTAAGGAAAATTTAAGACATGGATTCTTGGAATCTTTAATTTTTTTTGTTTACAGTAAGACCTAATAAAATTTTATTTTCAACATTCATTTTTGTATTTTTGGTTCTATTTTAAGCATGTCTTTCCTCATGGTCTATAAAACTAAATTTTTGAAGGTCAAAAGTAGGTTTTTCTTCAATTTAGATTGAGGAAAAAGTGAACTTACATGATGAATTAAAACTTTAAGGACAGCTGAAGGTGAGCAGGAGTTTTGAATGTTTTTAAGTGAAAAGAATTTTATTGGTTTAAATTTTTTAGATTATAGCTTAAATAGGGCGCTGATTCAGTCATTATAATCGATGAGTGTCAGTGATTAACCCGTTGAGCTGGAGTTGGGAGATGAGATAAATTAGTTTTTTAAGAAGACAGGTTTCTTGATGACCTTGGAGATCATAATTTATGCAGAACGGATAAAAGTTTTTAGTATTGAAAATGACTCGGTTTGGTCTGGTCTTTTTGATTGTTTGGGCCGGATGTTTGGTCGAGGGTTCGAGAGTGAAGAGAATTATCGGCGGCGAAAGCCGCGGTGCCTCCTTTCTTCGATTTTATGGCCGAAAAAAATAACAAAACGACAACAACTACACCGTCTACTACGCAATCGGTGACCGAAGCCAACGAACAGAATCCTGTTTTCGTGAAAAGACATCAGAAAAGCGCAGATTAACGGCATAACAAATGATGATGGGAGTTCAAGTTTTTGGGTATTCGATGCCGAGGCACCCGTCAAACGACTCCGTTTTCAGGCAAAAACTTTCTTTTTAGGCTTCAGTCATCATTACTATAGCAATTTTATTTTATAGAGGCCAAGACTTAATAAGCTGAAAGGAGAAGTCGATGCTACAAAATATGGTCCACCATGCCCTCAACCGCATCCGCAGAAAAAGGATCTTTGATCGGAAATGAAGATTGTCTTTTCCTCAACGTTTTTACACCTTCGGTAAATTTAAGTTGTATTAACCCTTTCGATACCGCAGGCGACTATAGTTGCCCAGCGGCGCCAGGGGAAGCCTCTCTAAAAAATTTAATTCGCTTCCCGTGGCGCTAGCGACATGAAAAAACTGGCAATCTGTTGGGGAAGAAATGAACTCCGTAATGATCGCATCACTCGTTGCTTTCTGTGCTTGCTGGGCGCTGGGAGCGGTCGGGGAGAAGTGCTGCGCCAGTAGCGCAGAGAATCCTGCTTCAGATGCGGTCTCAAAAGGGTTAAAAAATAACTAAGAAAAGTTTCTTTAGGTTCCATCAAAGAATAACAGGACGCTGTATCCAGTGTTGGTCTGGATCCATGGTGGAAATTACAAAACAGGTTCAGGCGCGCAGTACTATCCTAAAGATTTGGTCAAAAAAGGAGTTGTCGTAGTAACAATAAATTATAGACTTGGATCTTTAGGATTTTGAGCATAAAAAAGCCTGAACTGTCTGGTAACGTCGGACTTTTCGATATATCTCAGGCGATGCGATGGGTGAAAACTTACATTTCATTTTTTGGTGGGAACACCAAAAAATTGTTTCTGCAGGCCAAGGGAGCGGTGCCAGCAGTGCCACCATGCTCGCCTTAAATAAGTTTACAAAATGTAAATTTTATTCTTTATTTCCTTTTTTAATGCATTTTTATTAGCTAGTTTGAGTGGAGTATTGGCTATGAGTGGGACACCGATATCGCCTTTTGCATTAGACGAAAATGAAGCAGAGACATCAAAAGATGTCGCTGAAGACAAATGTAAAGTTGATGACCGATTTGTCAAATGTCTTCAGGATTTGCCCCTGGAGGAGGTTGTCCGAAGCGATTTTAAGTTCTCAGAAAGAAAAGGAAGAAAGGCGAATTCCCTAAGGGTATGGCCAATCTTGATAATCCCGGTCCTGCAGAAGAAGGAGCAGATGATAACCGTTTCTGCCATACTTCATCGTCGAATCGCCCCTTCAAGCTATCAAAAAAGGAATTTTTCCCAAAATTCCGCTGATGACTGGTGTCACTAATGAAGAAACTGGAGGAGGAGTTAAAGGAAAACTTCCTGGAAGACGTCCAGAAAAAATTACTTTCCCCCAATTTTCTTCAAAATGATATCTTTCAAAGTGCTTTTGTCGCTAATACAGGTTTAAATTGTTTAATTTTTCAATTTTTATTTTAAAAAAATTTAGGTCTTTATGAAAACAAACGGTGAACTCTCAGTTGCAGTCTTTATTTTTAAACGGTGATTATCTCAAATTTTTTACATCACTGATTTCTTCGGCGTTGAGTGATATTCAAAAAGTCGTCAAGGTCGGTACTCTTCAAATTTAGATTTCTCATTGTTATTTTTACAGCATACAACTGATGCGTTTTTCAATCTTCCGGCTTCATCACTTCTCATTTATGGGCTCAAAGACGATAGTTTATCTTTACAGTTTTGAACATATCCCAGAAAATGATGGTGGAAAAGCGCTTTTTGAGGTTCCATTAGCTTCATCGGGTCCCAAACAGGAAAAGACAGGTAAATTGTAAAAAAATGGAGGGGCCCCTAAATAATATTTTAGGTGCTGAACATGGTGACGATTTGGCTTATTTGTTTGACATAAGAAGTCTTGAAGGTCTTCCTTTGGATAATAAATTATCCGAAGCTGATTTAAAAGTTAGAGATAAGTTTACCACCATGGTTGCCAACTTTGCCAGAAATGGGTAAGTTTGAGATTCTTTATTGAGATTTAAATTTGTTTTAGCGTCCCAAGTCGTGATTGGAAACCTTTTAATTCAAAAGAAGGAAACTACATGATCATCAAAGAAGAACCGCAGTCAGCGAAAGATTTTCATAAATGCGAAATGGGTTGTGGTCGGGAGATGAAAGTCTTTTAAAGTCGCCTCAATGCAGCGATCGGCCCAGCGGCAGACTTGGCGAAATCTGCAGAGCGACTGTTCTCAATACCATCAATGATGCTTCCAGCCGTTTAGGATTCGATAAAATAAAAGGACTAGCAGGAAAACTCCCTGTTGCCAAATTTCCGACAAACCAGCCAATTTCTACTCTTTTGAACCCATTTGGGAATAAAGATAAGATGAACCAACAACCAAATTTATCATCTACAACACCTAAAAAAGGCCTTTCAGGCTTAACAGGTGGCTTTGGAAAGCTTGGTTAAATTGTATTTTTTAATAATAATTATTCATTTTACCTTTTGTTTCATTAGTTCTCCTAAGAAATGGAACGCTAATGTTTGATCGTTTATCATTT
>JACGAQ010000910.1:0-81665 GCA_014119065.1 Orius insidiosus | reverse complement strand
GCGGTCTTGGGAGCATTTTTTTCAAAAATGTTTTCCTTAGGAAAATGGAAAACTTAGTTTTCGAAAAACTTTTTTCCAAAAAACCGCTAATTTTGCAGGTTTTGACGAGCTCTTTCCAAAAACAGGTTTTTGGAAAAAAATTTTAGTGGAAAACAAGTTTTCCATTTTCCAAAGGAAAACATTTTGGAAAAAATGCTCCCAATACCGCCTAGACATCCCAAAATAACGAGAACTAGCTTTTGTAAAAAAAAATTTCCGACGATTTTTAGTGCTCAAATAGAGGGAAATAATTTTAGGCATCTTCCCTCTCCCTCAGAATTTTGAGGACGGTTAATTTTTCCATCAATAATGAACTATTTGAACAGAATCAAAAAGAGGATCTGCATGAACCTAACGCCTTATCAATTAGTCAAGTCCTAAGTGATATTATAAACTCAACCAGACCATTTTCATCCCTTTGAATTATTTATAAAGATCCCTTCTATCTTCATCGTCTTTGATACAAAAGGCAAAACTAGCAGTAAAGATCTTGCATTTAATTTACATAAATTGTCATGATTGCGAGGAAAAGGAGTTTACAACCTATTTTAAAATGATTACTCCATATATTTTTTTATTCATTTTAAATAATATAATAATAAAAAGGATACATTAAATCGTCTGACCTGGAAAGATTTTTTTTTATCTCCAGACATTAGAGGAATAAAAAAATTTTATAATGATAAAAGCATTTAAAAATCTGCTACATTCCCAGTCGGCTTTATTACAAGAGGAAAACATTTTTTTTAAAGTAATTTTTTTTATAACTTATCGATTTTTTTTATGGCACCACATATTTTTAAACTAACGACGTTTTTTTATGATTCTTAGATTGATAATTTTCCCCGCAAACATTAAAAATATTGATTCTGAGGAAGGATTTATCAGAAAATTCGCCTGGAAGATCGGTGAAAGGCGTCGGGAGGAATATTTGAGAAAACAAAAGTTGAACGTGAAGTTCGATAGTGAGGTTAGGTCTCGTTCCAGTTTTACTCTGTTAAGTCTCCCCCGCCCTTTAAGCATGTCAAAGTTAACATTAATTTCCTTCAAGAACCAGTCAGTTGCCTTTTCATGACAAGGAGGGTGTTTCCTAATTGAAAATTCAGCTATAAACACACATAGGGACTAGAATGAAAAAGCGCTTTTCTTTCACGAGGAAACAAACTTTATTTAAGTAAAAACAGGTCAAATTAACGTTTTTCAAGAGGGGAAAAAAGGTTATCAGAAGTAATTTTTTAAGAGGGGAAAGATTCGAGTGTTTTTAAACAACCCTTTTGCTAATTCAGATCAGTGTAAACCACATTTTTCTGTTTATTTAGTTTAAAAAAAATCCCTTGAATTCGAATTGATTAAAAATTTGTTGGGAGAAAGTTACAAAAATTCTATAACACGGATTAGGTGGTTCTTTGAGTCTTAAATGTCGATTCGGCGGATTTTCAAAGTTTTCGCCCTCTTTTTTTTTCGAGGTGAGAGAATAATGGGCAATGAAATTAATTTGTGGCTTTAGCGGTTTTCCGGAAGATTAGGGAAGCTAATGGATTTACTTGACTTTGCGGGGCTATGAGTTAGTAGCAAAAACCCGATGTTCACCACCTCTTCCTTCTTCTACGGCATAGATTTATCGGACAAAGTTGAAAGCGCTAAAAGACACTCATTAAAGCCTTTTGGAATTTTAATCTCGTTTTAAAATTCATTTTATCACCAGAGAACGGTTTACTTTTCGTGGCAAAGTTTGACCTCGAGGCGTTAATTAAATGGGGATTTCATGTGACCGGTTGACCTGGGTAAATAAAACATAGAATCAAAACGAGAACAGTAACAATAGACGCAAAGACTGTCTTATTTTAATATTCAATTATAATAATTAATTAAATACACTCGTCTAATTTTGGTTCTGTGGCAATATGGCGAAAACAGGTACTTAGTGCAATTTAAAAATTTGAAAAGTTTGATACTGAAAAGAGGGTGGGGAGAAAAAGGAAGGTGGAAGAGAGATGCTTTCCTAATTACGGTACTTCATCTACCGTCGGCCAACAGCTTCATTACGCCCTTTTCCCCTTTTCTAAAATTCAGCACGTGTCTTTTAAAGAGGGCAATTAAAGGAAAAGAGGAGGTAGATTTTTTCTTTTCGCCTTTTTAAATAAACTTTCGATTTCAATAGAAACTTTGCTAATAATTTACATACATTTGACGTCTAAGTTGACGGTGAGCGGTTCGCTTGGTCCGAGGCTGTTTCTGGCTTGGCAGGTGTACGTTCCGGAGTCCCTTCTTGTCACTGGTCTGAACTGAAGGCTCTCTTCAAGACTTGAGACGTCCTGACGTCCCGCTTTTCGCCAGACGACCGAAGCCGGCGGATTCGCATCAGTCACGCAGCGAAGAACGACGTTATCCCGGTTTTCTTCCAAATCCGTCGTTGGCGCCCCAACGAGCCTCACCTCTGGCGGAACTGCAACAAGAAATTTTTTTCAATAACCACATTAAAGTCAATTTTTTAGATTTTCTGTAAACCTACTTTCCGTATCTTAAAAAAAAGTTTGAATAGCTTCAAACTTGGTGATAAGAGCAAAAGCTAATGGGGAGGTTTGAAAATGATGATTTTATTAAACGTTAGTGGAGTTGGAAAAAACTTTTTCAGACTATGCATCAACCTGTAAATGGAGAAAAATTAATACTTAAGAAGGTCGAGACCAGGGAAGAGTTATGAAGCAAGAGGTGGGTACAGAACTCTGAATATCATCTTGTCTCCACCATCTGCCACCAAATGTCAGCTCACCACGCTTCTCTTTTTCCTCTACATATTCTCTTGCATAATGCATTCAAATTTAATTTAACCTTAGGAGAAGAAATCCAGTCAATTTTTTAAATCCACTGAATTATTCTGGAGCTTTTAAGAGTTTGGAAAATGCCAAAAATTTGTGAAAGAACACACACAAAAAATGCATATTTGCGGTCCGCTAAGCATTTTTATGTGTTTTCCGCTTCTGAAAAAAAGGAAGACCTACTGAATAAGAGCCTTTTGGCGGGGTAAAACTAGGAGTATTTATTTTCCTGTCGGAACGGTTCCGGCCCGGATGCTGGGGACGATTTGAATAGAAAAGACGGTGTGTTTGGTGAGTGCTTAAGTTTTCATGGGCTCCTTTAAACTAAAAATAAAATAGTGCTTTAAAATTCACTTTTTGGTTTCTACACAAGCATGTTTTATTTAAAATTTGGCTTCCGCCCCTCTCGCCCTAGCAGTTTGAATAAAACAATGACTTGTCAAGATGTCAAGCTCGAACGGGTTTAATAAAAAGGACAGTTTCGCGTGACAAATAAAATTGGAAAAAGCGCGCAGACCGCTGGAGAGGGGTGAATAATATAAGGAAAAAAAAAAAGGGGTGAAGGGTGGGAGGTATAAAAAAGGTATACAAAAATGAAAGAGTGTGATCGCATTAATAAAAAGACGTCACTGAAATGCGGCCTCGTGATGTCTTGTCAGCATATTAGGCTCTACCCTTCTCCCCGTCAATATTCAGACCCTGAGCCAAATTCGTTTTTTTCCCTCGAACCACCGATGAAATTGCATGACAAGTTATTGGAGTTGTCAAATTAAACGAATTTACCGAGTATCGACGTTTAAGATGGAAAAACGAAAAAGAAAGACTTAAAAAAATTGAAAAAACGTTTTTTCAACAGTTATTCGGAATAAAACATTAAAGGGCCGGTTTTTGTTTTCCGTAGTTATCCATCGACGGTACCTTACAGTTACTCAATATACACTGTTTCTACCACTTACTAATCTGTCGAATAACTAAATAAATCGATTATTTTGCGATTATTGAGGGAAATGTGGAAAAAAGGGAAGGTATTTTAAAGGTTTCACTTTACCGACTAGAAAAACTCGTTTGTTGTTTTTTGAGCTTTTGTAAATTTTTCATTATCAAATATTGGATATATACCGTTATGTAAGGTTAATAATTTATAAAATATACAATAATTGTTTTAAAATTTATAAATAAAACATTAATTATTTATGTTTGTGTTGTTCTTCTTCAAAAGCTAATTCTTTCTTCTACTTCTTCTTCTTTTTCTTCTTTTGAAGAGCTAGTTTTCATAAGTTCACGCATCAAATTAACCAACCATTTAACGGTCAATTAAACCATTAAGCCACAATTTAATCGTAAGTTAACGCTTTTCAAACCATTATACAACCTTTCTTCAATATAATTATATTGTAGTTAATAGTTAATTGAAAATTTACGACCATTACACTTGGTCTATCTGGCTATTTAGTAGCTCACTAAAAATAGTGGGCTGATAAACTTAGTTGGTAACTAAAAGTAAACAAAAACGAGTTTTCGCAATTCTTTCACTAAATTTTAGTTATTCGACGGTTATTCGACAAAAACCGGCCCTAAAATCACCAGCATAAATTTTTTTAATCATCATTAATTATTTATGCCACAGCAGATGTAACAAAATAATGTCTAATATGAAATATTAAAATGCAGAATATCAAAATATGGTTATTAATTTCATTTTGATCAGAATAAATCAAATACCAGGGGTATTTTGTCATCTAATTATGTTACAACGCGGTATTACAGTCAACCAGGAGTAGCGATATGCTAAATACCGCACGACCTACGGGTCGTTCTGTACTACAAACGTTGACTATTTAAACTAAACTGGACGTTCTGAGAATGAAAAAGTACTTTCAAATATTTAAAATAAACAAAACTGGTACTTTATAGTATCCTCTGAAGAAAAAAATTACAAGTTCGATGTTAGTTTTTATATCAATCTCCCAGACACCAAAACCACAACTCTCAGCTTAAAAATTTACAATTTTACAAACAGGATAAAACTCCTGCACAAAAATTTATGGACCAAAAAATTTCCATAGTTGAAATTGGTATAAAAGCTAAATGCAATTGTTCAAATAGAGTTTATGATAATGCCTTCCGCATAAAATTACGGTAAGCGGATGAACTTATCCATTCGTAAATAATGGGAAGTACAGGACCCGAAACGTTGTTCGCCTTTAGTTTATTCAGCACAAAAGGGAAATTTCGCGTACAAATCGATAGTAGAAATTCACAACATTCGCTTAAAAATTATTCTGTCCATTTTATCTTCTAGATAATCAATCAATCCTTTTCCCCGACGAATCCATCAAATAGGTAAAAATAGTAAAATGAAATTGACAGCTCTACAAGTCTACTCGATTTTCATCCTGTCTGATTTAATGAACACGTTTATTTAATTTTGACTTTATGGGTTATAATGAAATGAAAGAGTACCTGACGGATAAAATAAGGGAACGAAGACAGAAGGCGGGTCACGTGGGAAATCACCACGTAAACAGGAGACTCTGGTATTTTAGGATAAAAAATTCGCAATTACACATATAAATATTTCTATATCTCAAATATAAAAAAATGAAAATTAATATTTCAAATATTTTAATAATATTAGTGATGGGCTTAAAATCATAAAATGAAATAAAAATTTAATTTAATCTGACATAAAATGCTTTTTCCTCGAACTGACAAGGATAAACTTCAGATACAGATAGTAACACCGCGAAAAAATAATTTTTTTTTAAATATTTAAAACAGTGTATTGTTGATTTTCGCGAAGAAGTTGATTTACCATCAAAGCGAAGACCAACGAAGGGTTACAAACGAATTAGGAGCGCGTGTATTTAGGTGACCAGGGGGTTCGAAAGGAAATTAAAGTGTAATCGCCCGTGTATAAAGTTGCATTGTTGGAGAACATGAACGGAATGGGCATTTTTACCAATTTCCTTTAGGAAGCCATCCATAAAAGAGAGATGAAAGCTTGAATTCCTCTTCTCTCCTATCCTTTCTAAAAGCACTTACCCTTCCACTCGTCCCCAACCACCATAATATGGTAGAAACAAACATAAACACCACGATAGAAAATACAGTTTTGTTCTTAAACTGTCTAAAATTGTTTAAAAAAAAATTATGTCTAGGGATTTTTAAATCAAAAATTGAAATTGTCAGAAAACGTTGGGGAATGAAAGATTCATTCTTTTCACGTCAGTCAAACAAGAAAATGAACTCGGGAGTTCGCTAATAGGGGGTCTATTAACCATTCAGAGTGCCCCTATGGCGTAATAGCCGTTTTCCAACCCCCTCCTATCCTGTATTTGATGTTCCCAGACCGCATATACAATAATTCAAATTATGTAAGCCCGTAAATTATACGCACCTGTTACGCCTGGGCCGTCGAGTGCCTTCTCGACCCGAAATCCTCGTTATTATGAGTCTGTAAATGTTAAACTGCTCACTGGGGGGGTTGACGACCAGCCTGATCAATAATGACGTAGTCATTACAGACTTTCGAAAACTCAATTTCCAAGTAAACGCCCGTCATTTCAAAGAAGTTTATTGGGGTTTAAGAGAGGAAGAGAACCTTTAATTACGTTATAATAACGTCTTAATTATAGCTCGTTCACACATAAAATCAATCTTTATCATCATAAAGTTTTCTTTAAAAATTGAATGAATCTTTAAAACTTTTATGTTATGTTCAAAACAACTCTTTTGAGAGAAAATTTTTTTTTTTCAGGATAAACGAAACGTTTAACCTTCTATTCTTTCGAGAAAAAAAAGCCTACGGGAAAAGGAGAAAAAGCAGAAGAGATTAGATTGAAAGAGTCGTCCGTAGTTTGGCAGCTCTTCAAAAACTTTTTAGATGAGTTGCGGCCTGAAGCAGTGGGTGCTAAAGGGGTGTTTTGGAAGTCAAGAAAGGGCGGGGGAAAGGATGAAGCTTTGATAAAAGATCAATGTTTCTTCAACGACACGTTGCACTCCTAACTTCTAATCTATTCATAGAACCGCAAGTCCTCTTTCGCTTCCGCCAGCCTTCATTAATTATTTATAAATATTTAAAAGCAGTGGACATGACTTAAATCAAAAGAATTCGTTAAAAAATCTGCAGAAAAGGTCATGAATATTTTTTCCATCTTGTTTATAAAATAAAGATTCGCTTTGTTCTTCTCGAATAAGTAGAAACGTCGGGAAAAGAGGGTTGTTAAGCCTGCTCGGGGTACAGGTGCGAAACACATCCTTGTTATGAGTTCGAATAACAGTAAACAGCCAGAACCTTGTTAACAAGTGCGGTTGAAATACTGTTCTTTTGAGAAACTTTTTTTTTTAAGAAGAAAAAAAATAGTAACAATATAGGAGGGGAAGTATTAAGGAGCGGAAGTTTAACAGAGGGGGAAGTAAAGGAGTATAACGGGGGGATACAAGAGAGGGAAGTATATCGGAGGGGGAAGTACAAAGGAGGAGAAGTATAACGGAGGAGGAATTTTTTTTTTTTTTCAAAAAATTTCCCAAGTTTTTTTTTCGAAAATTTTTTTAAGTATGTATATCAAGGTAGAAATAATGGTATTTTTGCCCAAAGGGGTCCCTTATCTTAGCGGGTGGAAGTATGAAATTTCTCCCTAGTAAAATGATAATTAATGTAATCAAAAAGATAATGTTTTTACACCAAAAATTCGTAAAAATATAAGGAGTGATTGGTGAAAATCGGCTGCAGCAAATTTTTAAAAACTTTAAACAGACATATCTCCGCCATTTTTTCGAAATTCAAAAATCGCCCTCGTTCGTTTCTTTTTCACCGAATAAAGAAAATTTGTTGAAAATCTGGTTAAATCGGTTGAAAAGTGTCCGAAAAAAATGCTACGGCCGTCCGGCCGGCCGGAACCGCGGACAAAGTTGAGATCGGTAAAGATCGACACTATGGGTCTGGAAGACCCCTCCCCAAAAACCCTAAGTGGAGGATAAAACAAAAAGTAATTTTTCATGTCAAAAAGATTATTATGTATATAGGATAAGGATAAAATTGGATGATCATGATCCGGAAGGAATTAGGGAGAGGCTCAAGTCCGAATCCATGGGCTTAGACAAAATCGTTCCCTCGGACCAATCATTTTAAGAACTCCATGTCCGATGACCGCCGGGAGATATCTCGACATCGTGGCCCTTTAAACCTTTTCAGTTTTCCTCGTCACAAAAAATTACCCATGAGTATAAAGAATGATGGGAAAAGGCTCCAGAGGAGTAGGTATTGATCGGATGCGTATTTCAGGAAAGAACAGGGTTTGTATTTTAAGAAGCAACATAAGGCAAAATCGTACCTAAAATTATGAGTTAAAGATTCCCATTTTATAAATATAAACTTTTTTTTTGTTTAATTGAGAGGTCCTGGGTTCAAATCTCAGTAAGAAATTTTTTTTGCCCTGAATAAATCATAAATTGCTTAAATAGCCGGGGAGTCTACAAAGTGTATGTTTTAAAATGTAAAGAGATTTGTGACAATTGTAACTAATAAGCTCTTGAAAGGGATTTTAAAAGGTAAAAAAGCTTTGGTAAACGTAACCCTTTAATTAAATGACGTCCATGGAAAATCCAAGCTTCTAATGGCCACTGAGCATAAATTAAACCTTGTTTAAAAAACACGTAATTAGCAATAGTTAATGAACTGAATGATTGCCTTGATAAAATAAAATTGTCCATTTTCCAGATAAAAAGGGAAAAAAAGAGTTCATAAAGATGGCTTAATGTGAATTTTAGTTGTGACCCCGGCACGTTTCAAGTTATTATGGTATTAAAACCAGGTTGTCCTTTTGAGCTGGCCACTGAGATAAGCGCGCTTGGCTCTTTTTTCACTCTCCCTTGTATTTTACCTCGTTATAAGAGTTTTTAAGTAACCTGAATGTTTTATATATGTTAGACATAACTAAAGACTTTTGTCATCGATCATCAAAAGGATTCTGCTCTAATTCAGAACCTAAGTTGAAAAACTTTTCCGATGTTTTTTTTTGTCAAAGCTTGAATAAACAACGGGTTCCGTTTGTTAGACAATGAAGGAGGCTTTTGAGTCTGGAGGTGGGTTTTCTCCAGTTTCGATAATAAATAGGACGGCATTGTCTTAAGCTAATGGTCGGGGGGACGTTTTGAGAAGTAGGGCCGACATTAAAGACGCCGTATTGGCGAGAAACGACTCGAAGAAAGCTCCCTCCAAGGTCTTCCCCATTCATTGTCCCTTAATGTAAAGAGAAGAACCCCATTATTGATAGCTGTAAATGGAAGACTCTGGGAGAACTAAAAAAATAATAGGAAAACCTTTTTTTTTCCCCTCTTGTAGAGTAAACAATGAAACTTTTAAAACTTAAAATGGAAGTTATTATATTTTATAAAGTTATTTACACAAGTTACTTCAATAGGATAATGAGGCATTTGTTTAAAAATTTGTTCGTCATAATTATCTTCAAGTTTCAAGACTCAACTTTTTGTTAAAAAAACTGAAAAAAAAGAAACCCTTTAATTTTTTTATGCGAGCAGTATTTTTTAATTATGAAATTGAATTATATAAAAGATTATTAATTAGCATACATACTATAATTTTGATTTTTTTCCACATTTGATGTTCGATCAACAGAAATAAAACGCAAAATTATAATTTTGCTTAAAGTATGGCAGTGATGAATTCAACATTTTAACGTCCATAAAGAAGTTATTGTGATACCCTCCACGTCGGGTTTTTGGGGAAGGGTCCAGACCCCGGAGGGTCAAATCGAATATTGATCTTTACCGATTTCAACTTTGTCTGTGGTTCCGGCCGGCCGTAACATTTTTTTCTGGAACACTTTACGGCCGCAATTTCAACCGATTTTCACCAAATTTTCTTTAGTCGGTGAACAAGAAACTAACGAGGGCGATTTTTGAAATCCGAAAAAAATGGCAAAGATGTGCACGTTTGAAATATTAAAGAACTGCGTTGCGGCGGAACCGTTGGTCCGATTTTCACCAAATTTCCACCAATATTCCTTACATTTTTAACGAATTTTTGGGGTAATGAAAATAAAATTTTGTTTTGTTTTTTAGGGAGATATTTGATACTTCCACCCTCTGCTAGAGAGGCATTGGGCAGAAAGCCCATTATTCTTCCAGAAATTTTTTAAATAAAAAGATAACTGCAAATTTTGGAAAAAAAAAAAGTTAAAAAAATAACTTTGAAAATTTTTGGGGGGGAAAAATTTAGAAAATTATTCAAAAAACAAAAAAAAAAAAAAAATTTAAAAAAAACTTCGAAAAATTGTTGAAAAAATAATTTGTCTAAATGCTTGATATAATTCTTCCCCCCTTTTGTACTTCCCTTCATACTTCCCCTCCCTGAACTTCTCCTCCGTTATACTTCCCCTCCTTAATACCCCTTCTCCTATATTTTTCCTTCTCTTTAAGGAAGTTTTTGTTGGATGCTCTTCTAACTAGTAGTACTTTTCTCTCTTTTTTTTAGGAGTAAAAAGTTGAAAAAGATGCTGTTAATTAGTTTCTGGACGGAAAACCGAGAGTGTAACTTAAGAAGCTGATAACATTTCTGTCAGCGAAAATTTATCGCCTGGTGTGACTTTTATAAAATTAAAAAATTTACTGTAATCAAGATGAACAAATACCGTTCAAAATGTTTACCAACAGATTTAATTTATAAAGTCAATACTATGATTGGAAACGCACAGATCAATAAAAGGAGAAGAATCGAATTTTCGATTTTAAAAGAGAAGAGTTAAAAAACTTACATGTGACGTCAAGTCGGACGTCTAAACTTTGAACTTTGGTCGAATACGATTCGTGGATGGCGACGCATCGGAGTGGTTTGCCGTGTTGAACTTTCTCAACGTGTATGTCCAATATTGAAGTGGCAACCCATGTTCTCGGATTGTCCATTTCCGGGCTGTTACTCTGGTTTCCTACCAGCTCTGTCTCACCTGAAAAACAGAATACGAAACGTTAATGGAAGGAGAGAAACTGATTATTTTATGATAAAGATTAAAAATTTAAATGAACGATATACTGAGAGACGTACCGAGAAACCATTTTAGCTTGGCTGGAGGGTTTCCATAACGACTTATACATTTGACAGTCGTTTTGTCACCAGCCCGAGCCGTTACGTTATTCCCAGGTAGCACTTGTGTCGACTTGTGCTCTATTCTCGGCCTCTGCGGGGCAACTGAAAAAAAAAAAGGTAATGTTAAAATTTTTGACGTTTTCTGTCGATTCCAGAGAATCAAAATTATATTCATCGCGTTTAGATCTAGATCAAGGATCCGGTGGAAAAGCGGAGGGTTCTGTAAGGTCCTTGAAGTGGAATAATTCATAGGATACTGCCTGGAATGGGGGATAACCAGTTGAGTATCTCCGACACCCTTATCGACAGCCCCGTCACGGCCACTGCGCTCAAAGCGTCCCCTCCTCTGCTACACGCGTTTCTAAACATTTTCTTTTTTTGTCGATAACGCCGGAAAAAAAGGATCAGATTATTCTTTCATTAACGATAAATCTGAGAAAGTATAGCCTTTGGTGCTTCGGAAGAAAAAAGGGGTGAGTGAAAGATCCCATTTTTAACAGGGATTGAATGATGCCTGGAGTTAGGCCAAATGAAAGTGGAATTCCTCGTAATCCGAGATGAAAAACAACCACATTTTTTAAAAAAATTAACTGAAAGAATAATTTGTTATAGCCGGTTAACTTGGTTCTTGTCAGACGTAGGAGGCCTCTTGGGAAGTCTCGCCTACTTAAGAGAGTATGAAAGTTGTAGCTTATGCCACAAGTCTTATCTTACGAATATCAGTGAGGTGTCTCCCTCGACTTTAACCGCACTTCCCTTCCAACACTATGACGTCCTCATCCCTCGAGCTATGTAACTTTACCCGTTTCTCATCTCGGGACTTTCTTCGCCCACCTTCCTTCAGCCCTCTTTTCACGAATATAAATGTGTTTAAGGCGGCTGGAAGGATGATGCGACACGTCTTTTTAACGCGTAAAGTTACCTCAGAAGCCTCGGGGCGGTAAAAAATCAAGATTGGAGATTCAACAGGAGAAGGTAATGTTTCAGAAAAAATAAAAAAGTGGCTTCATCATAATTTTTTAAATTAAACTTTTAAAAAAATCTATCTAAAAAGTTTTTAAAAAATATTAAATTTCTCTACTCAACAAAATTAAAAAGAACAATTCTTGTTAATCCAAAATTCTCATAATATTTTTAAACTGCCGTTTTTCCCTTATTAGATTTATTCAAACCGTAGTTTCAATTTGGTTGGGGACTCCTAGCGCATGCGCAGAACAACTCCGTCAAATCTGAATTCATTTGACGTCAAATATACGACGGCCAAATTATTGTTTCTAACCACTTTGAAAGTGATTTCGGACTCCCGGCGCCTGCGCAGAACTATTTTACCGTCTTTGGGGCTATCACAAATGATCCTTTAATTTTGTAAAAGGCCGGATTTTGTTTTCCACTAGTTTTGCATCGACTTTTCACTACTCAACAAAATTAAAAGAAAAATTCTGGTAAATCCAAAATTCTCATAATTTTTAAACAGCCTTATTAGTCTTTGTTCAAACCATAGTTTCAATTTGGTTTGGGACTCCTGGCGGATGCGCAGAACGACTCGACCGTCAAATCTGACGTCAAATATACGACAGCCGAATTGTTTCTAACCACTTTGAAAGTGATTTCAGACTCCCGGCGCACGCGCAGAACTATTTTACCATCTTTGATGCTATCATTTAATTTTTTTTCAAGCAAAGTATAATTATAAAACTATCTAGCAGAAATAAAATTTTTACTATTAATTAAATAGGCAATAATCCGTATGAAATAAACTCGTTTAGCATACGAGGTCACGAAATGTGAAATTCTGCGTTCACTACGAAATTGTTCATGTGTTAAATTAGGCTGTGAAAAGTTTATTCGGCTCGTTTAACGACTGAGATAGGACGACGAGAATATTATGTACATAGAAAATTTCCAGACGTCATTGTACATATTTGCTTTTAGTAATAGGTGTTTTATCAAAATTTCATAATTTTTAAATAAAATATGTAAAACATGTTGAAAATTTGTATTTAAATTGAAAAAAAACGAAGTTAAATGACTAAATTAACCTCTTATGCGGGTTTAAAAAAGAGAGTTCATTTTAGGGAGGAACAATTAAATGAAAATTAAGAAATAAGGTTATGAAATTTATAAAAGTTTTCCCTCTCAACTTAATTACAGGGTTGAGAGACTTATACGACCAAGATATGCTTTCAGTGCGGGCGCTATGCATTTATATCGTTCTCGCGTGCCTGGTGAGAATTCTCCTGTTGAGGGGTTTTCCCTTTGCGGGTAAAATTGTCGGGAGGGGAAAAAAAAGAAGGAAAATCTCGCGCCCTCCGTACCATTCGTAATTCCCAAAACGACTCACGCACGAGAATACACAAGTTTTTCATAGACCTCATAAAACAAGTTTTTTTTTGCTGAAAAATAGATCGATCCTTTTTTGAAGCTGATTTCTGCTAGGGACGTTTGGTGCTCGGCCAAGCCGACTGTTTGTGAACAAGCTTTAAATCAATTACCAAGAGGGTGGATTACACAACTTCCCGAGTCTGTCGAACGAACAGCGTTCCTAAAGGCCTATTTCTATCAAGTTCCCTTATTTCCCCGGAGAACCATAATTTATTGCACAAAAAAAAAAAAACTTATATTTTTAAAAAATCTAACTTTGAGAAAACGGTCTCCTGAGATATCCTCCATTAATTGCGTCTAAAAAAGTTGTTAAGACTTAATGGGGTAATTTAAAAAAAGGAAATGTGTCATAAACGGTCTAATGATAAAGAAAAAGGGCTTATTAGGCTTTAAATTTTATCTTTATTTGTTTGCCGCTAGTCTTTAATGTCGACTTTATTCTGGACAAAAGGGCTATTGTGTTTTCTCGATTTACATTTTTTAATGTCTCCTGAGACTTTTTTTGCTTCCCCCGGGCAGGACTTTTAACCGATCCTATTCGCCGCAACCGCGGTTTGTAACGCTTGTCACGTTTTCCGAGGCAACGGAAGCCGGACAAATGTTAGTCCGGTCGTGTTTTATTTATTACTTCCTGTTTATCTTCGACCCTCCCAAATAGGAGCTCCTGTTAGAACGTCCATTCTGGAGATTAAAGACTACCAGAAAGGGGTTAGAAAAAAAAATTTCTTCGGCGGATTTATCGGGCGGTGATGCGGTCGTAGGACGGGAGAATAAAACGTTATTTATACGCGAGTCTATGGAGCGCGTTTTCTTAAAACCCTTTTCTATCCTACCCACTTGAAAAATGCTACAATAAAACTAACCGTCTCCACCCTAAGCTATTATTCCACAGAAAGCCTACGTTGCAGTTTAAAAAACGAAATGGGCAAACTTCACAAAGAAATTTAAAACTCCCTTATATAATTTTTTAATTAAATTTTTGGCACTCAATTAACAGTTTTATATATGTTGCCATTGCTGATTACAAATTGAAATTCACGCGTTAATTTATGTGATTAAGAGCTTCGTTAAAAGCTTAATTTTTGTGAATTTTCTCCGAAAATTAAAAAAAATATTGATGATGGGCTTTAATTTTGGAACAATCGTAAAGGATAGACGTTTTTGACCTTTTCTTTAAGCGATTCCCGTAGGCCCTTCACTTTGGAGAATAGTCGGGTAGGGGATGGGCCTGAAACGTGATCCTACTAAATCAACCCCGAGGGCTCGCAACCTCACGTAATGTCTCCCCAAACTGGGATTAGTTCCTTCCGGCAAATCTTTAGTAATTGCACGGCATTTTTCCAGCTTTCATCGCCCATCAGTCAGAAAAAAAGCGCCACGCCGATACGCAGAAGCCTCTCAAACACATCATTTTTTTCCGCCGACCAAAAAAGGAAAATTAGCTTTGTTTGAAACTTCTAGAGCACGCGCAGAAGGACTTTACGTCAAATTAAACGTCGTTCAAATCGTCGGTACGTCAAATCTGAAGGCATATGACGTCAACTTTGACCTGCGCATGCTCCAGGAGTTTCAAACCAGTTTTAAACTGCGATGGAACAAAGCTACCAAGTTTCTACACACAGAAAAATATTTAAACGTTTTCAAAAAGGCTTAAAATTATATGAAAATATTAGATTAAAACCTGTGGTTACAGATTTGAGCGAATCAATTTTTACGATGAGGAAAAAGCTGTTCATAAATATAAAAGAGGGGGGGTTCGCTCCACAAATCCCACGCCCTAAACTAAAGCAATCCGTCAACCCTTAACCCTAAAGGTAAATCAAACAAGTGATGTATGGAGGGATAGGGAAACGTGGTTTAATCAGGTCGGATTATCTCGGGGCGCGAGTATCCGCGATGAATATTTCCTCCCATAGTTTCAAACGCGTTCGAAATTATACCGAAAAGTCGAAAGTTCGCTCTAATTAAGTTTTCAACTTCGAACGGTCAACAAATTTATAATTAAACAGGTCTATTGTGTTTGTTTTAAATTTTTCGACATAAAAAAAATTAATCAAGTAATGAGTTATAATTATAACTTTCGTTTTAAACACTCCTAATTTATGGAAAATGAAAAGTCGACCGTAAAAAAATGTTATTTTTCGTTAGATATATGGATATGATATCAAATAACCACAAAAAGTACCGAGTATTAATTTTATGTCTAAAAGAGAGGGTCGCCCACATAAAATATTTATGTTTTAGAGAAAAAGGAATTTTAGGAGTCAATTTTTTTGACACTAACGATCATTTTTAAAGTGGCATGCGGAATAGTTGTTTATTTTAGAATAAGAGGTCCTTTACATGAGTTTTTATATTGGCTCTACCTCTGGGTGCTTAAAAAAAATAAAGTTCGTTTACAGTGCATGTTCTGTTAGATTAGCCTTGTTCGCCGGGGTTGGTGAAGATAGCATTTATTAGTCTCCGTTCCCCTTACGGCCTTTGCTTTTACAGCAGTGTCCCCTTTACAACTTACTGCCCTGCCCTTATCTCTACAAAGTCATAAACGTTCACAGGCGTCACGTTCAATCAACCCTTTAAATTCATTTTTTAAACCGGGCAACTCGTTATTTGATTCGTTTTCAATGAGCAGAGACTTTTTATAGGTACAGTAAGTTTGTCCTTGTGTTATATCTTAATTCGTCGAAGAGTTATGATTTTTTTTTTCATGAAAACACATTTGAGGCGCTCCAGGTACGAAGGGTGAACTCGACAAAACGTAGTTTCGAGATATTCGCATTTTAAAGTTTCTGTTAAGGGCGAACTCGACAGAAAAGTCACTTTCTGGAATTTTCGTGGCGAGATTTTAGATTTTATAGAATCATAGAGGAAATGGTTTTTTAAAAATTTTCGAATATTTTTTACGATTATTAATTCACAAAATGTATAATATATTTTTATTTCGTGGCGGTGAGCTGTTCCAAGAGGAGTGGGGCTCCCGGAAAAGGAGTGGGGGTAGTGGACTAGGATACGAGTTCGCCCTTCGTACCCGCTCGGATATCGCAGTTAGAGCTTTGCCGCATATCGGTTTTTACGTATTTTAAATGGGAAAAAAGGGCAAACTCAATATAAAATTACATGGGTGTATTCTTCAAAAGGTCTAGAATCTGAAAATGAAAAAAAAAAAAAAATTGTCCGATGTCGAGTTCCCTTCGTACCCGGAGCGCCTCATTTTTACCCCCAAAGTCATAACTTTCCTTTAAATTTTAACTTTTTGAGTACAGTCTTGAATCTTCCCAATGTTTGATTGCGTTTTCAAAATTATATGCCGTCAAAAAATTGATCAGGATATTTTTAGAGTTATTCCGCTAAAATATTAATAGATTGACTTTTGATTATACTGAAACTTTTGCTATTAAAATGTTTTGAAACTAATGCTATTAATCCTTTTCGTATGTATTATCCACTAGTGCTTAGCTTTGAATATCAAACAGAGTTTCGGCAATGTCTCGTCCAGGTAGTTCTTGTGTTGACAGTAGCTGTTAAAACAAGTTGATCAAAGAGGTAGGGTAGGTCATGTGAATTTGAAGTTTCGGTGTTTTGATTGACCTCAAGGATCAATACGATTTTTTTATCCAACTTTTTTTTTTTCCTTTTCGTTTTTATACGAGGATTATGTTATTTATGTGCACTTCCGAAACACCTGGGATCTTTTATCTGAAAAGTAAAAAGGAGTTGTGTGTGAGCTGGCTTTAAGGAAGAGAAGGGCCGCTTATCCCTTTCATATCCTAGTGCACTCTAGCACTTCCCAAACATCTGGAGACTCCCTTTTTCGAATAGTAAGAACTTATTTGACCTCATTATTAGGGTTTTGTCCCGGGGAAAAAATACAAAAGATTTTCCTAAAAATTTTTACATTGAAATCTGATTAAACGTATGAATTTTGAAGAAAAACAAACAAATCGGAGATTCAACTGGAATAATCAGTGTTTAAAATTTTAATCAACCTAAAATCCGGAGACTAATTAATGATTCAGAACAGACAGAATCAATCCAAATCCTCTCACTCCTCTTTCCTCGTCGCCTGGGACGACTTTAGCCTTGTTTGTTTCGAGTGAGAAGTTGGAGTTTGCGGACGGATTAATTGTTTACACTCTGCTAGGGAAATTTAGTCGAACAAACAACAATCGGGATAGTATAATGGGAAAGTAGCTCATGGGTGGGGGGTACGTCGGAGGTAGATTTAAGTTAACCGTAGATATTAGTCTAACCTAAAGCCTTGTATCCGACCCTTAAAGCTGATAGTAATCCTTAAGTTATAGTTTATTGGCCCTGACCACAACTGCGACCCATTTCGGGTCCCTTCTAAACCAGTTACCAACTAGCCAATCCCAAACCGTTTCAAACTAGACTAAGCATCACTCAAAGAATTAGTTCAACTGATCCATATGTAACACCAAGATTTTAGTTAAACCGCAGATATCGATAGAAAAAAACCCTTTGGTTACCACATTATTTATGGGTTATACTTTGAGAGGCAGTTTGAAACTTCTGGAGCACGCAGAGAAGGATTTGGACGTCAAATTTAAAACGGAGGTCAAATCTGAAGGAAAATATGCCGTGTAAATCCTTCTGCGGATGTTCCAGGAGTTTGAACCAGTTTCAATCCGCGGAAAAAAGCTATAATTTAGTTTTTCATAATAGGGCTTACAAAAAATTAAAGCTAATCATTCGTTTTAGGTTAGATTTTTTAATTTTAACTAAAGAGCGCTTATGTAAACAGGCTTAAAAAGAGTAGGTACTGATTTATTTAATTAAATTCCCACATAAGTAAATAAATGCTTTTTATCCGAGTGTGGAATTAGCATGTTTAGTACGAATCGCTGAGAGCTTCGTGTAATCAGCACTGGACCTCTCCCCGGCCTCGCCGACTCGGCTGATAGATCGCTCCCAACCACGTAACACTACACCCAGTATTTTTCCCACCAGATAGGACTAATTATGTGGAACAACCTTGATTTATTTTCCCCCCGGAGCTACTAAACGCCTCTCTTCCATTTACCGCTGCCACCAATCGCCCATCTGCGGACTTGGCACTAAATAACTTTTTAGCCCGTTTTCAGGTCATTTGTCATCCATCACGAGAAAAATTAAGCCATTAAGTGTCTGAAAAAAAAAATAACTTTCATATTTGTCGTTTTCAAAATTAATTTTGCATTAATGACTGTTTTAGAAGGCAACAGCTTGTTTGGTTTATTACGAACGTGGGGAGAATCTCGCTTAAAATGGCTTTAAAGTCCTATAAAACATTATTATCTACCACAAGAAGCTGACGTCGCGGGGGATGGGATGTCCCCTAAAGGAAGTTTCCAAAGGCTCCTACTTCTAACCATTTTTGCTCCCACACCACCCTTTTTCGTATCGCCCGCGAGTTTCCTCCCTAACGTCCTGAAGGGTCCCGTCTGAAGGGTAAAACTTCGTCCTTATATACCAGAAAACTTTCTATTCGAAATCTTCTGCAGTAGTTCACCTAAACACCTGTTCATAATTTTAAAGCGTTAGATATTGTTAGAGATATTTCTTTAATTATTGTATTAAACTTAGAGGAAATTTTTTATTCATAACTGGGTAAACTTTAAGAACTTTTGAAATAGGGATTAATATTTCTTATAAAAAAGTGTGAAAGGAAGAAAAAAAAAAGGTTCTGAAACGAGAGGACAAATGCGATCGTTTCTTAATTTGAAGATTCCGAGAGTCTGATGCGAAAAAGAATTTCAATTACCAACGAAAAAAAAAAAAGGAAAAAAGAGAGTGAGAGAGATTTTGTCGAGGTGAAATCCTTCAAGCGCAAAAGATGCCCTAATCACAAAAGAAGTATACCGGGGGGTCATGAGTTAATATCTTTTTGGAAGGTACAAAAAAGGAGGAAAATACCAATTTGTACGACATCAATAAGGAATATTAGGTTTCAACAAAAAGTATCATAAAAGCAAACGGGTCGGATTTAAATCCGTGAAAAAGAAAACTAATTTGATCGGAATTTAGATTTTTTTGAAAAAACTTAATGGAAAACTTGAAAGGAATCTTTGAATTCTAGATTTTCGGGAGGTTTTTTAATATAAATTCTTACCTCTAACTACTAATCGGACGGGGGTTGAAGTGAGGGCGTCTTGCGTTGTGAAATCCGATGCGGTCACCTGACATTCCCATTCTCCGTCGTCGAATTCGAGAGAGTGGATGCCCTAACCCAAAGGCTGCAGTCTCCAGCCTCTTGGCTTCCGGACCATTCGTATTTTTTGACATAAATGCCGACGGGCTAAAAACGAAAAGCAAAATTAATTTATGACGAGTGATGTATACGTGTCGACTTAATGCGGTTCACCATAATTCATGTGACCATAAAATAGCAGAAATCGCGAGTTACCGTTCAACATAAAAAAAATCTGCAACCCAACATAAAGAAAATAGTCGAAAACGTTCACCATAATGCATTTGAACATAATAAATCTCACCATAAAGAAGAGATTTAACACTAGTTGTTTTGAAATAAAATTTGTCGTTTTAACATGAAGCAGTTGAATATAAAGGAAACTTTCATTTTAAGAACTAGCGTTTCGCCATAAAACTATTACTGTCGTTTGGGCATACATGGGTGAGAAGCGTTATGGTGACTTACACTTTATGTCGACTTGCATTTATTGAAAAAGACATTTATGGCGAAACGCTTTATGTTGAAAAGCATTATGGTGAACTACAGACTTTTTATGTCGAAATGCAGATTTTTTATGTTCAACTGCTTTAGGGTGAAATGCGATATGTTGAACGGTGTTCTCCCATGACGAATGATAGTGGAAAAAGTCTTTTTGATTATTATTAAAAAGAAACCGAAAGTAAAAATTGTAATCAGCGAAAAAAAAGTGAGTTTCCCCCCTTTTGTGTCGATTCCCCGAACCCCCAGTACATAGAATTCATTAACCACATAATACGGAGGGTATTAAATGTACTTATCCCTATATCAGACTTATACTTGGCTTGTTAGCCTCTATTCATAATATTACGCGTAGAGGTTTAAGTCGACCGGCAATTAGTGGGCTAAATAAATCTCAAGGACTTAACCAGGCCGGTGCCTCCCTATTTACACGTTGTTTACATTTTAATTATACTCCCCCGTCTTCGCATAATACAGTTTTATGCTCTCATCATAAACAGCAGTCTCATTAAACCTGATTCATTAAGCCTATTCATCATTTTAAAGTTTTTAAAGAGAAAAAAAAATTATCCAAAAAATATTTCGTTTTAAATAACAAGTTGATAGAAGTAGTGAAAGCTTTAGCCATCGCTAACGAGAACCATGGAATGTTTCAATTAAGCTAAAACACAGATTAACTTGAGGATTTTAGGTTCAAAAACGTTGAAATAAACAAACGGTTTTATTCTTGATGTACTGGATAAGTGATTAAAATGACTGAAATCGCCCTTTTTGGCCCTTTCTGCTATTTGTGAATTGTCCTCGCTAAAATTATGGATTACAACAAATTGTAATAAAGTATTATTTATAGAGTTGTGAATCAATTTTATTAGTTAACGTATAAAACATTTAATAACATTTTTTTCCGGAACACTTCACCGCCACAGTTTTCAACCGATTTTCACAAAATTTTAACAAAACCTGAATAGTTGAACAAGAAATTAACGAAGGCGATTTTAAAATTTGCGAAAGAAATTGCGGAGATATTCACGTTTGAAATTAAAAAAACTGCGCTGCAGCCGAACCGTTGCGTAGCAACGCAACGCGTTGTTCCGATTTTCACCAAAATACTCCTTATATTTTAAACTTTTTTGAAAAAATTTTCATTGTTTTTATAAGGCAAAAATCACATTATTTATACCTCGATACTAAACGATAAAAAACTAATTTATTTAAAAAAACAAAAACAAAAAAATTTAAAAATTAAAAAAAAACCTCATCCAACTAGGAAACTTGAAAGACTTGGAGAATGAAAACACTCCTTAAACTTAAAAGACCTAATTAAACTTTCCCTCCCTTATACTTCCCCTCCTTGAACTTCCTCCTCCTTTGTACTTCCCCCTCCTTTGTACTTCCCCTCTATACTCCCCCCCCTCCTATATTGTTACTTCTCTTTAACAAAGTTTTCGTTGGAAGTTCTTCAAACTACTTTTATTCGCTCTATTCGCTTTTTCATTCTCTCTCCCGCAATAACTAATATTTATAAAAGTATTAATTATTTCGAATTGGCTAATGGAGCGAAACCGCTAAAATTTTCAGAAAATACTAGTTTTATGTTATTTCCTAGAAAAACTTTATGGGGAAATCCATCATCCCTATAGACTATGTGCATATCACTTTAACTCTATCAGGGACGTCAATATTGACGGGTATGAAAATCGCGCAGATGTTTTATAGCTTTGAGGCATCGTTTTTTCTATTCTAATAAAATGTTTTATTTAATAAAAAAAAAAAAAAAAGGCAAAGGCGATCAAATTAATCATGAAAACATTTTTGGCAGAATATTTTCATTCATTCGTTCCGCTTTGATGAGTTCGGAGGTTGAAAAGGACCCCTTTGTCGACCCAAAGAGCAAAACGCTTGAGAGGAATGAACGCAACCGAGAAGATAAAAAGAAAAATTGACAACGCACTAAATGACGTGTGCGAAAGGAGACTCCTTACGGCCCATTTCCTTTGACTCCGGCGACATCAATCAATTCCGGAGGGGATTCCATCAATAAAAACTTATATCTCGCGAAAAACCGTTCCGCCCGATCGCCCGTCTCTTTTCCGATTTTCTTCCCGTTCAAAAACTTATTTATTCAAGTTAAAGTATTTGAATAGAAGTTTATATCGGTATTAATATCAATCACCAAGGGATTTCTGTAAACCCTTCATGATTTCCCTTTGACAGAGGTATGTTCGACAAGGGGGATTGACATAAATATTCAATTTAATAATTAATTTGACGATAATATTGGCTATGCCTAATTTTATACACGTAATAAGGATTAAATTAAGTCTTATATTAATGATCAAAAACAAGTTATTTCGTGGAATAAGTTGGCGAGTAAACCGCTATAGAGGAACCCTTGATACTTATTGTTATGGTTGAGGAGCCTAATTTGGTCTCGTTAAAAAAAAGGCGTTATCAAGCGAACGGGGTGGGAATTAGGAACATATTTCTTTTCGGAGTTGGAAAGAGGGGTAGCTATCAGCGAAGTCTAATCAGCTCCACGGCTTGTACCACAGATGTTCACCTCCGGCAACTTTCTCACGAGGCCCTCTTTCCCAAAGATAACAATATCGTCTCTCTCTTTTTTCTTCTTTCGGACCGATGAAAAACTCATTTTCGTCCTCTTTTTGAGGATAAACTCGCTAATTTAAAAAAAGAAATTTCATCGGGGACCCCTTACTTTTCAGTTAAGGAGAAATAAAAGCAATAAAAGCGTCCATTAGAGTGTTAATTAATGGTCCTCTGTGCCACAGTGGAAAATTAGATTGGTGAATTAAACCTGAATTCAACAGGTAAGACAATTAACTTTAACATGAAACTCTTTTCTTATGTACAGACGAGGGCGTAGGATCAAAGTCAACGAGCAGACTGATCCCACCGAAATAGCTACATCATTAATTCTATTACATTATTAAGCACCTCATACTTAAATTATTAATTAATAATAAAATTAAATAATTAGTACACCTAATGCGAAATTAAAACATTAGTCGGTTGCACTGCTGTGTCTGATGTAATAACCTTTTTTGACAAATAAAAAGTACTAGTTTGAAGAGCTTCCAACGAAAACTTTCTCAACGAGAAGGAGCAATATAGGAGGACGTGGAGGGTAATACAATAACTTTTTTAAGTAAAAAGTGTTAATATTATTAACGTGGGGTTAGCGTGATTTTCGACACGCCTCTTATCCTAAAGGAATTGTATTCATTGCTCACAATTTTAGTTGATTAATTTACTTCAAAGGATGTGCACGGCATTAAATCAACAATTGAACAATGTGCGTCAATCAAATATTTGCTCTGATAAGCATTGTCAGAGGGTGATAACTAGAATGTTCAGATCCTCTAAACAATAATGTAATATTATTTTATTCAATCATTGAATGATAATAAACTGATTCTTGATTATAAAGTGATTTATTAAGTAGCCGTCCGATACAATCATGTCAGGCAATTACTTATTAATTGCTTCATAATCTGCTTGCTCATTAATCACCGGGTTTATAGATCGAAAAACGGAAGGCGTATGTGGAGACGACGTCTTCGGTCTTTTTAATCCTTCCCCGAGGTACCCATCTTAATTAGCACGGCTTGGGTATAATGTCCGAGGGCGTTCGCTGAATAGAAATGAGAGAGGAAGGTAAGCTCTTCATTACCCTTTTCAAGCTGACGCCCGCCTTCATTGGCTACTTGTAAATCCGGACCGTCTTTTATTAAAAGCGCCCAGGTGACAGAGAACGATTTAAAACCGTCGAGAGGGAAAGACTCTAATACACTTTAACTCAAATTTAACTTAACACGTTTAAAATTAAGATTTTAAACCAAGTCTTGAAAATACACGCTATTTTAATATATTCACGTGAAAACGTGGGTCTAGAAAAGTCATTTAAGAATCCGAGCGGGGAAAAGCAAATTATTGTCGTTCTCCCTGCAGAGGAAAAACTAATATCTAGGGGCCGGAAAGGGTAAGAGATGGAAACTTTTCTAATACACCTATCCCACGGAAAAACCATGAATTTGCGTGTTGGATTATTCAGTAAAATAGCTTCCTGTTATTTACTTTTGAATAATATACCTACTTCGTTCTATCTCCAAACTTTTAATAAATCGAAATTATTGTTACTTGCTATTATCAGAATATTCAAAAGAATAGTCCTTTTTTGTATTAACTTCCTTAAAGAAGTTATTGCGATACCCTCCACGGTTTTTGAGAAAGGGTCTTCCAGACCCCGGAGTGTCAAATCGAATATTGATCTTTACCAATCTCAACTTAGACTGTGTAGCATTTTTTCCGGAACACTTTACGGCCACAGCTTTGATCCGATTTTCACCATGTTTCACACAATCTTTCTTCAAGAATGTAACGAGGGCGATTTTTAAACTTCGAAAAGGTGGCGGAGATAAATCCGTTTATTTACTTCAAATGGTCGCAAATGTTTATTGTGCGCAAAATTACCGGGTTGTCGGTGTTGTGATCCAAAAGCGTTATCAAATTTACATTATTCTTAATTGAAAACCGTGTCAAAGGATATTTAAACAGCAACAATCACCCTTTGTTTCGAAGAATGGAAACTACACTATTATTGACTAAACGAAAAGTTAGCTTTACATGAAACTAATCTTTTATTGAACCTCCTGGCTATCAATATGCTTGAGTTCTATCATCCAGGTGATCGTAATCCGTATTTTTTAGATGGAAAACCATTTCCAGTTTTCATTAAATCTTTGTCATGATAACCAGGATATAATAATTACATAGCTAAGTTTATCTGTCAACAAAATTAGGGACGACGTATTAATTGTCAATTATTATAGGTACAATAGGGAACGCTAAAATGTCAATAATGGTTGGCTAATGATAAAGTAAATATATATTGTACTTCAAAATATGTACTCATAGGTCAAATTAGATTTATGATGTTAACTATAATTATCTAGGACAAAAATATAGAAAAAAACTAACGAAAATCGGGTACAAAAGAAGGTTTTATTGCGAAAAAACTGAAAAAAGAGGCTCGAAATCCACGTGTTTATAGGACGAAAGACAATAAAATAACATAAAGTGTATTTGCTGGACAAAAAGCTGTTAAAAACGCCTGAAAAAGAGGTGAAAAGGAACTAAAGCAAAAGATGTTTGGTAAGCCTGCAAGCGCAGTTAGCTATATTTCTTTTAGCAAAATTTATCCATAAATTTTAATTGAGTCAAGCGCAATTTTTATACTGCCCAACCATTCCTATTTTTTGATCGCCACCAGCGATCTATTTACGTGAAATATTTTAAGAAAATTTTGCCCAAATGCCGAGGAAAGTACTAGTTTGGAGAGCTTCCAACGAAACTTCCTCGAAGACCTGGAACAATATAGCTGGGGGAAGTATTAAGGAGGGGAAGTATAACGGAGGAGAAGTTTAGGGAGGGGGGAGTATAAAGGAGGGAAAGTTCAAGGAGGGTGAAGTATAAAGGAGGGAAATAATAATTTCAAGCATTTAAACACATTTTTTTTGTATCAAGGTAGAAATAATGAGCCGTCTACCAGAGAAATGTCGTTCTCGCCTCTGGTAAAAGTATAACATTTCTCCCTACTATTAAAAAAAAAATTCTTCTTTTACACATATCTCCGCCATTTGTGCAAATTTCTAAAAAAGCACTTGTCATTTTTTTAAGTTGCTACAAAAGGAAGAACCTGTAAAAATTTGGTGAAATTCGTATGAAAACTGCAGCCGAGAAGAACGAATGAAATTTGCGACGGACGGACGGACGGCACCACAGACAACCTCATGATCGGCAAAGATCACTATCAGCTTTCCTCTACGGGGTCTGGAAGACCTCTTTCCAGATACCGTACCTCGTAGGGTATCACAATAACTTCTTTGCGGAAGTTAAAAATGGATTAGACGTTATAATTCAATTAGATGGTTTTGGTCGAGAGCATTTTGAAGGGGAGGTTTATCGAATGATACGGATAATGAGCGCAATATGTCTAAGTATGATATTGCGTGTGTGCATTCGATTGGCAGGACCTAAGCCAGTTATGAATATCACCTATTCAATTGATTTATACGGCTCATTTATCTCTTTTTTTAAGCTCCACCACTGGAAATCATGACCGAAATAATTTGAGGAAATTTTACAAGGAAAAAATTCACAATTTAAAAAAAAGTTAACTTTTAGTTATTACAGACGAAAAAATCTACCTTGAAGAATTTTAAGTTGAATAATAATAAAAATTCTTTACCTTATTGTCTTTCTGCCATGAGCAGCTACCCCTTTTGTTAAAAATTTTGCAGTCTAATTTTATATCCTCTCCTGGGTTGACTTCTGAATAAGAAGGCTGTTTATCGAACCTTTGCAGTGCTGTGGCTCCTGAAACAGAAAAACCCTCGATAAAGACAACAGTTAATAACCATGATATGGATTTTCTCTTTTTTAATCAAAAGGCTTTTTTTCTCTCCTTTTTTTCACTTTAGATCTATTCGGAAATATCCTCGTTAACCTTTAGACTCTTTCCATTTGCTCCCTTTGATGTGAATGAGAGTGGAAAAAAAATCAAAGCGGAAATAAACCCATAGAGGAAAATGGGTAAGAAAATTGAAAGAGGGGGAACGTAATCAATCAAAGTAAATGACCAATAAGTCGAGCTTTATAATTCAAAAAATGTTTAATTTAGGTGTGGAAAAAAAGGGAGGAATTTTGATTCCCCTTGTCGTCAGCTAATGTTGAAAAGCGGTTGATAAATGCCTTGGCCGTTCTGGAGGGAGCACGGAGGTTCTTCAGACCTCATTTACCTCTCGACCCTTTCCCAGAGCCGAGCAAAAACCCACAGGTCATCAACACACCCAACACGTATCAATTCTCTCCCCCTTACACCACGCCAATCTACCTGAAGTCCCTTCTCAACAGGAAAAAAAACTTATCCTAATATATCCTTCGAACCGAGATTCTCCAATTTACCAACTTTTTCTACATAAAACAACGTCATAAAATAGGTCAGGGATATGATAAATTGTTATGATTTGTTGGCTGACATAGTATAATGTATTTTATAAGAGACGCATAATACTGTTCCTCGTAATAGCTGAAGATATTTCTTTACACGTTTTGAAAATAGAATTAGAAATTCGATATCGAAGGTGAATGTGATATGTTCTTATTTGAGGTAAGTGCCTTCTTCGTATTGACCCTTCCGGTTTTCACTTCCTTCGTTTGCAAGTTTAAAACGTTCCGTGTTACAAGTTTGTATTACTGGGTAACTTGGTCGATGAGTGGAACTAACGTAGCACGTCTAGCTCTTGAAACTTTCGCCATTTTGATAGTACGCCTTTGCGGTAAGATGTACATCGAGTACGAAATCGGTTTAATTTATCGACTTCGTGTTTTGTGTTTTAGGAATTTTGAAATTTGTCTATTCTAATCTACGAACGCGGTAGCGTTCCGCCACGCCAAGCAAAACCCGACTGAAAGCGGAAAAAGTACGAACCAAGTGTACGTCACGTCACGAATTGCGTTTTTCGGGTAACGATTCAGCACCCTGTATACCGATCGACTTAAAATTTTATACAGGTCTTCTCTGATTTGTTATGAGTTAATCCTAAAAATTTTAAGTCGATCAGTACACAGGATGCCGAACTCTGAAAACCCGGTTTTTCGCCTTTGGCGTGTTCTTCTTCCAATTTAGTTATCCAGGGGTAGCTCTTATAGTGCACCGATTAACTTGAAATTTTGCACAAAGCTTCCATTTAATTTGATACACCCTTAAAAGATTTAACCCATTCAACTCAAAAAAAAAGTTAGGAATAAAAACTGAAATTTTAGGGCATTTTTCCCCACTTTGAAGCGCCCACAGTCTTGGTGACTGGACCAATCGACTTGAAATTTTGCACAGAGCTTTCTTTTGACTTTCGCCAATGACTTTTGAAGGATCACCTAAGAAACAGTAGTAGTTGTTCGCAACGGAGGTAATAATAATAATTTTAGAGAGTAGCTGCTAACCAATCAGTAGTCCTCACTGATAAATACATATTACACCTGTAAGCAAGCATTTCGCGCCGCGCCGCCAAGGGGAGCTTTGAAAACGGGAGCACGGGCGCTTCATCTCCCCTCTTTCATCGCACATCGGAGGGCGGGGAAGTTGATATCAAATAACTTTTTCTGGCTGCTGTAGAAGGGTTTTTGCGAAGCGGGGCGTTTTTACACGGAGGTTTAATGCTTCACCTAAATGATATCACTAAAGTAGTCGTCAACTGGTCCCCGCTGGTTAACTCTGCTACACCTGACTCGCGCATGAATCAAATTATCAAAGTTCGATGTAACATAACCGCAAGTTTCCAGGGTTTACGCCGGCGGAAAAACATGTCAGAAGAAGTAATAAAACCTGATAGGCTGAATGCAAAGTTTGAAACGCCGACGGAATCATCTTTTATTACACAAACTTTTTAATAAGAATAAGTAAACAATTTTTTTTATAATTTTTCAAGATGATTCAGAGGCATTTGAAGTTTAACTTAAAATTAACTTCATTCTAAACAATATTTTGCTTCTAGAATGGTTTATTTTAAACTTTTCATTAACGAAGTTGTATAAAATCGGTGGAGCGGAAGTAAAACAGTTTTGATAAAAACGGGAAAACCAAATCAGACGTAATGAAGGCGCTCTCGGATCCCCCATTTTCTGCGGGTAGTATAAAAGGTATAGAATTGAACAGTCGTCACTAAAGAACGGAGAATCGGACGCGGGGGAGTTTACCCCGACGTCGACGAGACCGAGGTTCATACCCCCGCCCCTTATTCTATAGGGACCGGTGGTAACTTTTACGAGTGGTGCCGGATTCTTTAATTAAGTCGCGAGGTGGTCTCCAACCATTCGCTGGTTTTACGGCGGAAACATCCACTGTGGTTTACGGCGCAAAAAAAGCCTTCAAACTCTTCTAGCTGGAGAAAATTAGGCTCTCAGTTTTAACGGGTCCGGTGGGGAGAATCCCAAATTTCATTCAGGCGCACCCAAAAAATCAAAAAGGCAATTTTATAAACTGAAGCGTACACCTCATAAACGCAACCTGGAATAGAACTGCTTTAATTTTAGTGAAAAAAATTTCTTTCATTTCTTAATTTTTAGCCACTTTTTATGAAGTTTTGGGAAAAAAATGTTATTCCTTTAAATTGCCCTTTGGCTGTAAAAGTTCTTAGAAACGTATACAAAATTTTTGATTCTGCGACTACTGTACCCCAACTACGGCAGAAGGTACCTATTGAATTTTCAAGACTTGAAGGAAATAAGAAAAAAAAGTTGTCTCTAAAAATTCAAATATTGAAAAAAAATCTCTAAAGGGTATCTAAATCCCCATGGTTGAAATGATTGAATATCCTATGAGCGAGGCGGGTCGAAAGAAAGTGTGATGTAGACCCTTGGATGGGATTAGCGAGCTCCAGGAATCACTTGTCCCCGACAAAACCGTTCCCTGGGGTAGACTTACCCGGATTTATGCGCTATTCCGAAAGAGAAAGGGGAAACCCCTAAAAAAAACTCACCCTCCTGCAGTTTTTAACCTCCCACCCTTATGTCTTCCGTTTTTTTCCCTTTTTTTTATACATCCTCCCTATGTTATTTACATGGCGTACTTTGATATACTGTCACCGGAGTCCGCCCTCGTATATTAACTCGAGTCTTCTTGACTCCCCCTCTTTGACCTCTACACGTTATTGTATTTTTATCACTTGTAGAAAATAGTAAAACAATGCAATTTTAACAAAAAATAAAACCCATACAAACGAAATAGTTTAAACATATGCGTGAACATTTTTGTTTTATGAAAAAAGAAAGAAAAAAACTCATCCCCAGTGAGTTATATTTGAAAAAATTTCGATTCTAGTTGAACCTACAAGTTCGAAAATATCCTTTGATAAAGAGAACAAAAGCATATTATTTTTGATTAAAGCTTTCCTGGTAAATTCGTTGTTTCAAATAGGTCGCTATGGTGTTAAAGTATTACCCCCTTCTTCTAAACAGGTTAAACAATTCAAGCGATAATATGAATGCTTATATTATATAATTATATGAAAAAATTGTAGTTTCTGTTTAAAAATAGGCGCTTTTTGATTTCTAGACAGGATTTTTTTGTTTACTTTTTATTTGAGATAGAAGTAACTTTTTATCCATCATGAAAAAGCGAAGGCCCTAGTGGTGTAGTTTGTTTACCCCAGGTTTTTGCTTGTTTACCTTCTCATTTCAAGTGAATTTATTGTTTATACTTACATTCTCATAATCAGACCTCGAAATGCTTCACCGCTTCTAATTTGTGAGCTTAATTGCCAACATGTGTATCTTGCATAAATTTTACATAATTTCTCATATTTAATAACACTCCCCCCCGACGAGCCTGCGCCGCCGTCGTTGTTTATTCATTTCGAGGAAAACGCGGAAAGAGCGTGTATTTTAAAAGGGGGGGGGCGCGTTTTTAATTAACGCCGGCCGTGACAGATGGCCGAGCGTACGAAACCGAACGAAATATCACGAAATATTGAGGAAGATACGCGATAAAAAAGGTTATATTTAATCTTTTATCCGAACTACCCCGATTGTCCCTCTTTTCACTAAACGATGACCTTTGATCGCTTTTTATTGATCCAAACATATTTTGGATGCACAAAAAAAAGGGAAGAAGGAAAAACCTTAAGAAATTTATACGATTCTTATTTAAATCGAGCGTGAAATTCCTTCTGTCCATCAACTCCCTATTAAGAATAGAAGGTGGAGAGAGTAAAAGCTCTTTTGCATTGTGTCTAACATCCATTTACTTCTCAATGCAATTTATATCCTTCAGTCTATACAAAAATTTCAATCGATCTATTTTTTTTTTTTTAAATAAAAATCCAAATTAGCCAACACCCTAATTGGCTTAATTTTTGAATCGAGTACTCTCTCGTTACAACTCATCCGCTGCCCACCATAAAAAAAGTCCCTTAATTGGTTTATTTAAAAAAAAAATCTTCAAACTTTTTTTCCACCAGTCTTTCCGAAATTCCTAATTAATTTTTTAATACAAATTATAAATAAGGAATTTTTTTTAAAGAAATATAAAAAAAATCGAAAAGAAAAGTTCATTAGTAAAGGTGAAGTTTTGTTTGTTGGGAGGAAAGAGAACTTGATTGGAACGTACTTAGAAAAGACAAAATCAACCCTTTATTTTTTCTTCTTTTTTTACTTTTTACATTACAAAATTTAAACTAAAAGTTTAACCAAGGTTTTAATTATTTTCCTTTGTTTAAATTAAATGATTTTATCATGAAAACGTCTTGAACATAAAGAAAAGGTTCGAGATGCATGATGAATGGAAAGTCTTGAAAAGAAGATTACAAAGACTGAGGATTTCTACTCCTTCTATCTGCCAAATAGCCAATCGCCGACTCAAGACCCTTCTAACCTACTTCCACTCACGCAGACATATACCTTTAAGACAAGAATACACCTCTGCTTTTTTTCCCCTTAAAATCGATTTTTCAACATAATAACAGGGAGTGATTTTTTAGGCAGATTTTTTTTTTTAATTTTTTAAAATAGATTAATATTAAAAAACTCACCCAACAAGGAAGAAAATTCAAGGAAGGAAAAGTTCCTGTGTCCCGAGGGAGTAAAAAAATTTTAAAAAGGTTTTTTTTTCTTTTTTTTTTTCGCAGAAATTCAAATAACACAGAAATGGATATCGGTTTGTCTCAGGTGCTTTCCAGCTCCAATTATAAGGCCGACTAAAAGCTTTCGATCCGGCTTTTAAAACTTTACCTTCACGTTGCACCCGACTCATTAACATTATTAAAAGGAAAAGAAAAATTTTTTTTTTTTTTATTTCCTCAATTATCGGAGTTGTTCTTCTAACGGAATAAGTTCGTTTAAGCACATAAGCGCCTAAGGGATCATAAATTTGTGCCTTTGTGCAGAAAAAGGTATAAAATAATTTTTATTTTGATATACTTTGGTGAATGTTAAATTTTTAACTTTTTAAGACTCTGAAGTTCTTTTTTACTTAAATTATTAATTAATAAGCGGAGAAGGGTCGTGTAGAGGGCCGTCCATCCGTCCATTCTTTTTCCGTCGGCCAGCTCCCAAAGTATATTTTTAAAGAGAAAATCCCTTTTTGGCTTCGTAACTTTTTAAATAAAAGGTAAATGGATAAAAATCGTAAATTTTGTCCAAGCTTGAAATGATTCCACAAAGAACCGCAGTGTCCGTTATTAATAGTTTAGAGGTCAGAAATGTTTGAAAGTTAACGAAACAAACAAAACAGCCAACCACAAAGGACGAATACCGGTTCATCCGAAATCAAAATAAAAACTCGTCTTACACAAAAGGTCCCCCCCTTTCCAATCCCCTGGAGATCTTTGAGGGAAAGTGAACTCGACCGTAAAATCTCGATAAGGTGAGCAACTTGCTAGTAATGAACAAGACGAAGACTCCCTTTGAAGTCAAAATGTAATTGGATCATCTCATCCTCTATCTCTTCCTAATCCAGGACATTCGCTAAAAATAATAGTCATACCTTCCTTTAAAAAAGCAATTAAGTTTCCAGAATCAATATTTTCACCTTGATTAATGCCTGTCAGGGGTAAATTTGTCAATTTTCATTTATAAATTGAAATGAGGAAAATTTTTTTATCACTTTAGTGAGGTTCCATTAGTGGGATTAAATAAGAAAAACGATATTTTCATCAATATTGACAAAAGACATTAAAAAATCAAGGAGAAAAAAACGTTAATGTCTGTAATAAAATTATAAAAATGTGGTTCTAAGAAAACCTTAATATCACGATAAAAGGGTCTTTCTGGAACCATCACCATCAGGGTATGTTACCAGGTGTTCAGGGTATGATAATGACTTCCTTTTGAGGATTTTAAAAGAAGTTGTTAAGATACCCTTGGAGGTATTCGAAAATCGTTTTCTGTGGCGCCATCGGACGACCGTAACCATTTTTTCGGCAATTTTCATCGGATTTTCACTTTTTACTTTTTAGCAAAAATTGATAACTCCCAAACATATTCCCTTGACTTGGAAAAAAAAATTTAGAACAGTTTTTTATTTTATACATGCCAAAATCTTTCCTTCTGAATTTAATCTTGAAATTTCGTCTAAATTAATAGGACTTAACATTGAATGGCAAATAGTACCTAAGATAAATACGATAATACCTAGTTTAACTTAGATTAATTTTATTGAATGTAAGAAATGTTTAAACAATTTAATTAGAGGAAAGTAGGTAACTATAAAATAATTAATTAGATCGGGAAAAGGTAAAGTCAATTCCCATATGGTAGGGGCATTTAAATTTTAATATCTTCTCACCGGCTTCTGAGGTAAAAGGCTTTCGTTTAGCTTTAGCCTATTTTAAACCAACCTTTCATGTAGGAAAAACCTTGAAATATTTACAAAATTTTAAAATCATAAATGTTGATTTTTTTAAAATTAATCTTTCTATTATGTAAAAATGAGAAGTATTTATAGAATTTTAGCTGCTCAGTTTTAAACTCACGTCAGGAATGACAGATGGGGTGAGTGCGAAATTCATAAAACGTAACGCTTGAAAAATTTCCGTTTCCCGTGTAAAATTTAACGCTTCGGCTTTCGGAAGACTGAACTTAGTCTTCTTTTAGGTTCATGGAAGGTAAACGAGATAGTGGGTGTTTAGTGGGACCTTTTTGAAAATAGTTTCGGAATGCGGCTTCCCCTCCCCGCCTATCTCGTCCATGACCAACATAAAAGACCAGCATAAAGGTCACCTTTGACAACGTTCATGTAACCCAAGACATCTAACTCCATAAATTTTAAACTTACTTTTTTAACTCAATTTTTTTATTATGAACGAAAAAGAAATCATTAAACTTATCTGTTTTAGGGTTTGTTTTGTTAACGATTGTTTCCAAGTTTGAAGTTGTTCGGATTAACAAAAACATCTTCAAAGTTACAATTTAAATCAACAACTTCATGCTATATTAGGTTAAAAGATAGAAATTATACACGTGTCGACTATTTTGTGTGTTACGGTGTCACATTATCTACCTGAGCGATAAATACGGACGTTGTTTCGCCCGAGGATACGTTCGGAAGGGAGTTTTCGACTTGAGGCACCTTTGCCTTTTCGGGGTTATCAATCTTTCGGGTCGGACACTTTCGACACACTCGAGGGTCGGAGGGAACCGGAATCCTTTTCGGCCTTTCTTCATAAATCACGTCCTTCGAGGAGGAATACGTTTGACTGGATATACTTAATAAGACGCTTTGTTTAACAAATTTCGAATCTTATCTCTCTATTGTTTGCTAATGAAAATTTTTTACTGGGGAAAAACCAAGCTAAGCCCTTCTCAAAAATTGGTCTTACAGGTTTTCAACCCCAAAAAAAGCTAATAAAAAATTTGTTCAAAAGTAATAAAAATTATGGACATTTCGGTTTAATTTTCAATTTCGAAATTTATAATTTACCATCGGTGGATAGTAAATTAGGGAAAAGTAAAATATCTGTGAGTCGTGGCACGGCGGTCTCCCGAGTGGAGTTTATTTGTTTCTCATGTATATTCATGAAAGAACAGGCATGTCTATTCGCTTCGTTATCAAACCGTGTACCCCGACCCTTCCTCCCATCGCATCGCCCCATCTTTCCATAACCAAGTCTTCGTCCAGTTACTCGAGATTTAGACCCCCCCTTCAACCACATTTTCATCAACATTCATGAACTTTTTTTTTTCTTCTCTTTTATAATAAAGGGGTTTTCTATCGAATTTTCGTCCTTATCTTCCTTAAAATCGACGGGAAATCGCAAAGCCCGTTGATTGATGGTAAAAATAGTCGGTTCAATAGTCAAGTTGAGTATAAACCGGATTCATCCCAAAGGCAATTTTTCCTGAAACCAATCGACTGAGAGGAAACAATTTTTTATGTGAGTGAGTGTGGTTTTCTCTCCGTCACATATAAAATACATAAATACGAAATCGCGCCTGTCACTCTCTTTTTTATTTCGTAATTAAAAAACGTCGTAAAATAAAATTTATTTTATTTTGAATAAATTTCAACATTTTTTTTTTTTGTTTAAAAAAGACAATAAATTCCAAATGATCACTCTGTGTGTGATTTCAGGTTCAAAAACTTCAAAAAGTCTCCTAAAAATCAGGATTAACTTTTCAGCAGAACCCTTTATTTTTCAACTTACAAATTAGACTAATTTCGTTTATGGCCTGTAAACTGCGATAAAAGGGTTCAATGACGTCAAAAACCCTCCATAACACGAAAGTCATTTCTTTTTCAAAGTACGAGATAAACACGGTGAAAATTGAATTTTTCGTTTTTAATCATTGTGCCAGAAATAATTTTTTTAAATAAAATTAAGGAAAGATGAATAATGCATATTCATTATCGCGTGTTTGATTTTTTTATTGTTATTTATAGGACGGTTTTTGTTGTAACTTTTTCTTCTACATACACGTAAAGGTTTTTCACGGACAGAGGAAGAATGGTAGCTTTTTTAAAAGCAGCAAAGGCCTTCATTACGCTCGAGTTGGTAGCCGGAGCTTTTTGCATTAGGCGGACCACAAACCCAACGTTCTTAAGGTCTATCCGCACTATAAAATCTTTCTACTTCATTTATATGCTAGACTCCTTATCAAGGGAAGCACCCTTCGCCTCCTTTTTCTTTCCGTCGGCTAATAAGCATAAACGCTTTTAACACAGAAAACCTTTCTTTCACTTCGGAATCTATTAAGCATTCTATGTTAGAGTTCAAGGGTCAAAGAGAATTTGCTTGATTACTATTGTGCCGACTATCAAAAGATTGCGATCTGCATGGACAGTTAAAAAACCAATTCCGTCCCTCATTACTTTTTTAAAAACTGATTCTGATGAAAATTTTTATCGTAATATCAAAGTTTACAGAAAAAAATAGATTCTACTTTTTACGGCCTATGTAGCCCAAGCTGTTAGAGGTACTAAACAGCATTAAATATAAAAGTTGTGGGAGAACTCAAATAATTTAATATTTGCATAAAAAAGGTAGGTTTATTGTATCCTTTCATTTGAAATAGCTGTATGAAAAATTGTTGTCATAGTTTTCTTTTAAACCTGGACCCCGAAACCACACCTTCGGCTTGAAGTGTTCCATAGTTAGAAATCAGACCAGGAGTTCTGGCACTTTGCATAGGGCCTAAGCTTCAAAATCTAGGGCTCTAGGGAGTTTAGGTAGTGGATTTTCCTCGATTCTCACTCTAGGCACTCCTCCAGCCCCGGGTGTTATTATTAATTTTGCTCAGGTGTCTAAGGATGATTGAGATGCTATAATTTTTATTGTTCATGAAGTTTAGGGCTTATCAAATAAAGTAAGAGCTTATGCTATAATTCGATGACCTTTGGGAGGGTGAGCCATCCTCATTATGGTACGTGACTGTATGGAAAGTATTGAGGGGGAAAAAAAGAGTTTGAAATGTGGTAAAAAACGATTTGGTTGAAAACGAGGTGGTTTTGCTCATTGGAGAACTTGCTAGCGGTTCGGAAAGCGGGGAAGGGAAATCAGAATTGTGAACAGAGGAGAGGGGGTTGCATTGTCCCATTCCCAGATTGAAACTTATCAATGTACCACACGTCCTCGGAGTGAACACAATGCGGATTTCCACCCGGCGACGGCTTCGAGCGCTAATTCAATACCCCCCTTCCCCGCCTAGAACTGAGCCCAACGACAATCCACCACTTCGGAGACGCATATGCGAAAACATGCCCCATTCACCGGTAATCGGCCGTGTAATTTGGCACACCCTATTGATAACCCAGAGCCTACTTAATTTCGCAATGGTGTTCCATAAATTTCACCGCGAAACCAGCCTAGAGGCAAAACAGAGACGCTCAATCTGAAGTTTATTCTCTATAGCTAATTATAAACCTATAGGACCATCTTGATATGATTTGACTCAGCTTGCCTTCATACTTTTTGCCCCTAATTCGGATGTTCTTCCATTAGCCATGACATACCTCCCAGAACGATTCTACAATGGCGACAACATTGCCCAATTAGCAAGGAGATGACCTCTAGGCATTTAGAGGCTCCTCCTACATAGATTTTTGCAACTACCCTTGAAAGGGCTGCCAAGTGTCCGTCTAAAACACATCTGAGTTTTGTTAACTTTTTGACAGTGGACTTACGAGACCCACCATTTTGGATGCTCAACGACCAATCGGCTGCAAGCACAACATAACGACATCTATGCCCAAATAGCAAAATCACCAACACTTTTAAGCCCTATATAAGGCCTACAAGGACAGTTTCGAACTTTCGAATTTTCCCACGTGTGCCCACGTAGGTAGCGAATGACTTTATTCATTGAGAGTAATCGTTGAAAGTGTCTAATTCAGAACAACTCTTAACGCTTTTGATAAATTAAGGAAGTTGTAGTTTGTGATAAAGCTCCTCCTTACTAAAGAAACAAGTTTTAGTACTAAGTACTCAAGCGATTAGCAGGTAATGGAGGCAGTGATGAGTTTTTCTAAAGATAAAAATAACATAAAATAAAGAACAATATCGACTATAAATCGATTTTGATAAACGATAATGGAGATTCCAATTAGATAGTAATACCGTGCACCTAAATCAAGCTAATCGACAAAAGATTTATTCCAATTTACCCCAAAATATTTACCCAACATGCTTTAATATTTTAAGTTAAAAATGAGAAAAATTCTACTTTTTTGTGTTTTTTCAAAAGGAAATAACCACCACAATGAGTGGCAATAGAAGTGCTAAAATATGTATGAAAACAGTGAAGTTCGCCAAGCGTAAAATTACCTACTGAAATGACATGAAAAGTACAATATCGTAAAAGAACGTGTTTGGAGCTTATTAAATATAAATCAGGCTGTCGCCCTTCCCCGCTCATCCATTGTCTTCGTTCTCATCTTATCTTCGAAGAGGCCAAACGAATTTTAATTAATCCCCCCTCGTCAAAAGCTTCTCAACGAACTAATTGATCCGGTCGTCATTTGTTTTGACAGAAAGCCTTTTTTAAATAGAAAGATTATGATTAATTGCTAAATCATTTTTCTAATCAGGGACATCGTTTCTACATAGCTTTGCTGAAAACTGTTAAAACTGTAGATCGCCAAAAACTATCAAAACTAGAAATTGAGATCGCAAAACAAACAAAACTTGTGAGTTTCTTTAATTACGCCATTGACGGAAATCTTATTTTGGGCGGACTTCCTGTTTAGAAAATAGGAATACTATTTTAGATTTCACCAAGGGTAAAACTTAAAACAGAAACTTTTTTTGTCTTTTTTTTTCGTAACTTTACTATTTCTTCCGGTCTCTTGACAACAGGATTCGACGCCTTTAGCACCGTTCGAAATCTCACGTCCTTGACATTTCCATTCCAAACATTCTAACAGGATTTAAAAGCACTATTTAAATTTTAATAAGGTGTTAATTTGTTCAATCAATAAATGTTAATTTTTACCAAAAACTTAATTGAAGTGATTTTTTTGGATGTTGATGTCAGGAAAACTTCAAAAAATACATTTCCGGTCAAGGTCTCTGTAAAAACGGCTTTCAGATAAAGTCTTTAAAGCACCCACGACCTTTTACGTGTGTACGATAATAGTGAGGGCCATCAAATTATCGTACTAGTCAAAAAAAAATCAAAATCCTTGCTTCTCACGTGGGAAAAGACGAATCATAATTTATGAAGACCAGAAGGCAGAAGACCGATTGTAGGAAGGAGATTGTATTGGCCCGGGGAGAAAACTACTTTTTAACTTCCTTAAAGAAGTAATTGTGATACCCTCGACGTCGCGTTTTGGGGAAGGGTCTTCCAGACCCCGGGGGTCAAATCGAATATTGATCTTTACCGATCTCAACTTTGTCTGTGGTTCCCCGGCCGTCCGTATCATTTTCCCGGAACACTTTACGGCCACAGTTTTCATCCGATTTTCACCAAATTTTCACAAAAATTCCTTTAGCCGGTGAAGAAGAATGTATCGAGGGCGATTTTTGAATTTCAAAAAAATGGCGGAGATATGTATGTCTGTTTGAAATGTTAAAAAATTCGCTGCGGCCGAACCGTTGGGTTTTTCATCAAAATTTTACCAATTACTCCTTATATTTTTAAGAATTTTTGGTGTAAGAAAATTGCAACTTTGTTATTATTATTTTTTTTTGTAGGGAGAAATTTCATACTTCTACCAGTTACGAGAGGCACATCTCTAGGCCAAAGAGCCCATTATTTCTACCTTGACACTTAAAAAAATTTTCAAAAAAAAGAACTTAGAAAATTGTTCAAAAAAAAAATAAAAATAAAGGAAAACCCGGAAAATTTTAGGAAAAAAAACTTGGAAAATTTTTCAAAAAAAAACTTAAAAAATTTTTCGAAAAAAAAACTTCCCTCCCTTATTATTTCCCTCCTTTATACTTTCCCTCCCGTTTATAATTTCGTTCCCTTGTACTTCCCCTCCCAGATACTTCCCCTCCGTTTTACGTCCCGTCCGTTATACTACCACTCCTATATACTTCCCCCTCCTATATTGTTACTTCTCTTTAAGGAAGGTTTCATTGGAAGCTCTTCAAACCAGTACTTTCAGGAATGAAACAACTTTTTCGTCAGCTTCTCAGGGGAGATCAGAATATTCAATGAAATTTCTTCATTTACATCTAATGGAAATTTTTTGGTGGAAAACAACCACTCGTAAGTTTAAATTTAATTTAAATTTGAAGGATAAAACAGGAAGGAATTTTTGTAATCTCTTCTTCATTCCTGTTTTATCCTTCAAAAAATTCAAATTTTTCTTCATTTGCTTTTCCTGATGTCCTAAAAAATTTTTTTACGTATCATTTAACATTTTTTTAACGCAAACTATTTATAAAACTCAAAACTATCAAACGGAAAATGGTTTTCCCCTCGTGCCAGGGAATCGGTTCTCATTATCTGATTGCTGTATAGAGAGGCTCAGATAAGATCAACTTCGCTATCTAGAAACTCGGCAGCGTCCCGCCATGTCAAGCAAAACAAGACCCCAAAAACTACGTGCGCATTTGCGATTTTCAGCTCGATGACTCTCTCGTGTATTATTAATTTATAACTTTTCTTTGAGAACGTTATAACTTAAAAAACTGGGGTTTCACCGTTTTTTCTTCGGTTTGACTGAGAAAATACCTCAACCAGAAATTTATACCCTGATAACCGAAACTTTAGGCCAAAAAGTGTCTAAGTGATCCTGTAAATTTAGTTATGATACATAAATGGGAGGTTTTTAACTTCCTAAAAAAGGAAGCTATTGAACGTACAATGTTAATTTCCAATTTTATACTCTAACACCATATTTGTTCTTCCTTATTTAAAATAGTCTTCTTACAGTTATGATTATGATCTTAGGAAATTCGCTTTAAAAAAATAATAATTTGAAATAAAAATTAAATAAATTGCGATAAGATTTGGATGTTGCAATCTCTAGTGAGTATTAAAAAAAATTATTTTCCTCATTCCTGCATTCTTTTTCTTACTTTTCCAGTCAGCTTTATTAATTGACTTTGTTGCAAAATAATGACTTATTAAGATCAATTCAGAGTGCAGAATTAAAATTTAAAAAAATAAATATAAAAAAAACGGTGAAATGTTCCAGGTTTGATAAATGAGGGAATTATTGAAGTTGGAAGCACTGGTAGGTATTTACTTGTCAACCTTCAATTCCGGACAATTTTTTTTTTTTTTTTTGTATTCCTGCGATATTGTCGTTCCTTTGGGTTACAACTTTTCCTTGTTCATCGCAATCGCCTATCGGGCCAGCGCAGCATTTACAATAAGCTCAAAATCTCTTCTTGGGGGGGTGAATATGAATCGAATATTCGGAAGTATTTATGGTGACTGATTCTAGTGGGCCGCTCTTCAGACTATAAAGAAGAACATGAACTGAGGACGACAAAAGATCAATTTTTTTTTTTAACTTCCTTAAAGAAGTTATTGTGATACCCTCCACGTCGGGTTTTTGGGGAAGGGTCTTCCAGACCCCGGAGGGTCAAATCGAATATTGATCTTTACCGATCTCAACTTTTGTGGTTCCGTCCGGCTGGCCGTCCGCCGTAGCATTTTTTCCGGAACACTTTACGGCCACAGTTTCCAACCGATTTTTCACACAACCTTCCTGAATAGTTGAAAAAGAAATTATCGTCAGCAATTTTTGAATTTCGAAACGATTTTGCACGTTTGAAATTTTAAAAACAGCGCTGCGGCCGAACCGTTATTCTGATTTTCACCAAATTCTCACCAAATACTCCTTATTTTTTAAAAATTTTTGGTGTAAAAAAAATTATCAATTTTCCACATTATCATTTTAGTAGGGAGAAATTTCATACGTCCACCCGTTACGAGAGGGACCTCCCTTGGGCAAAAATCCCATTATTTCTACCTTGATACTTTCTACTTGATACAGAAAAAAAAATTAAGTAATTATCGGAAAAAAAAGCGCAAATTTAAAAAGAAAACTTAGAAATTTTTCGGAAAAAAAAAAAAAAACTTCCTCCTCCGTTATACCTCCCCTCCCTTGTACTTCCCCTCCGTATACTTCCCTCCGTATACTTCCCCCTCCTATTTTTACTTCTCTTTAAGGAAGTTTTCGTTGGAAGCTCTTCAAACATGTACTTTTTTTTAAGTTATGAAATTCTTGTAATCATCACCCCAAATGCATAAAGAGCAACATTGATACATTAATTTCTACCAAAAAAAAAATTCTGGGCTCAATCTCAAGAGAGTAGGGGCTGGGGCTGCACCGAGAGATTCTCGTTAAAAACCCTACTGTTTCCTGATTATAATTCTTAAATGTGCAAGCTTACTTTTTCTTCGTAACCTGACATGAATTACCCTAGCTGATCTTTTTAAAATTACAGCGCTGAGGGAACTTGGAGATAAGGTACTAAAGGCCGCTTCGAGCTCTGAATCGATACTATCAGCCCTCGGAAACTGTTCCAATTCATGCTTCGCCCTTGGCCCACACTTTATTACTTTTCACATTGTTCACCAAAAAATAGGTCAGACCAAGTAAAGATTTATATTAAAATAATGCATCAACGCGTAATAATTTATGGGGAACAGGGCGTGGTGTATAGAACCCAACTCATTAATAAGAGTCATTAATGTTTTAAATTGATATCGTAAACTTTCATGTCCAGTGAATAAATAAAATGTTTTTCTTCAATCAATTATGATCATTACAAATTTTCGACGTTTTCAATTTCCTCTGGAAAAAATCTCGTTATGAAATCCCCTTTCAATGAGAATACGTTTTTATACCATTCACCTTGAAGAGCGTTTATCGTTCCACATTTCACTGTTTTTTTTACACGTTCTCGTAAAAAACATCTTTCCGCCATCTCGTAAACAGATTTAGGTGCCTACCACACCTGTTAAAAAATAAAGCGGGTATAGAACGTTTTTCTTGAGCAAAAGAGTGTAAAGAAAGGACCCAGAAGCCATTTTTCTAGACCTGAAAATCGAGGGATGCAAAACCCGTTAAAAAGGTGTTAAACGCGCCGTACGGTTTTAGACCAGAAATTGAGGAAAAAGCAATTACAGCAATTACAGTAGCGCAAAAAATAAATTTTTATCCCTAGAGTCTTCACCCAGCCAGGCCACACCGAATGAGCTAGAACACCCCAAAGTTCTTATATTATTTAAAAAATTTTTTTTCCAATAAATTTATTAATTATAAGGAGTATTCTGTACAAAGAATGGGACCAACATTACGGCTTTTAGACGAGCAGATCTGCATTTTTGCGAATTAAAAAAACAGCTATGGACTCTTTCAAGATAACTACGGGGAAATTTGGTGAAAAATGAATGAAAATTGCGACCATGAAGTGTCCCGGAAAAACGCGACGGACGGCCGGCACCACAGACAACGTCATGATCCAAAAAGATCAGTTTTATCTAATAAGGGTTAGGAAGACCCTTTTCCAGAGACCGTCTCTTTAGGAAGTTAAAATTTTATGAAATAAATCTAAAATGGGCTTTACCTCATTCTTCATCACGATATAATTATTATACATATACGGAATCGAATTCCAAAAAAAAAAAACGGCCTAAAATTATGCTTTTCCGGATCTCAAAGAATTTTACAAAAGTCCAAAAGAATCGTAAAAAAAGTTTTTTTACTTTGTTTTACGACACACCAGCCGAATGCGAAAGTCGTGCTCGACCTTGAAATCCTCCTTATTTCTAAGTCCGAGGGAGGCGTGAGGGATTTTATTTCGGCTCGAAAACGGATAACAATCATAGGAAGGGGAAAAAAGGTTTAGCGAAAATAGATGAGAGAAAAAAAAAAGAGAGAGAGAGAATAAAACCGGCTTTGCCTCACCACGATGCGATCCACTCGAGTAGCTCGTGATACGAGATAAAAATTAGACTTAATCCGAAATTAATATGTAAATACATATAATTAATATTGAAAACCGCACTTAACATCAAAAGTTAAAACTCTTTCGAAATGTGTGATATAATAATTTCAAGAAAATTTATCTTCAACTTTCTTGCCAAGAACCTTCTTTTGATTGGTTTCTCATGTGAAAATTCCTTCATTTACATTCTTTAACTTCCTTAAAGAAGTTATTGTGATACCCTCCACGTCGGGTTTTTGGGGAAGGGTCTTCCAGACCCCGGAGGGTCAAATCGAATATGGATCTATACCGATCTCAACTTTGTGGCTCCGGCCGGCCGTCCGTCCATAACATTTTTTCCGGAACACTTTACGGCCACAGTTTTCATTTTTGAATTTCGAAAAAATTGCGGAGATATATCTGTTTGAAATTTTAAAAAATTCGCTGCGGCCGAACCGTTATTCTAATTTTACCACATTTTCACAATTACTCCTTATATTTTTTAAGAATTTTTGGTGTGAACAATTATCATTTTTTAACATTACCATTTTAGTAGGGAGAAATTTCATACTTCCACGCCTTACGAGAGGGACCTCTCTTGGGCAAAATCCCATTATTTCTACCTTGATACATATTAGAAAAAATTTCGAAAAAAAAAATTGGAAAATTTTTGAAAAAAAAAACTTGGAACAAAAAACTTCCTCCTCCGTTATACTTCCCCACCGTTATACTTCCCCCTCCTTTATACTTCCCCTCCTTATACTCCCCTCCGTATACTTCCCCCTCCTATATTTTTTACTTCTCTTTAAGGAACTTTTCGTTGGAAGCTACTACTAGTACTTTAACATTAAATTTATTTTCCTCTCGCTCAAGCTCAATACCAGTCAAGCTGACATGTTGGCCCTATCATACTAAAGGTTGAGAAAGTTTAAAATTTTGTGGTCTTCGGGAAGTGGCTAATACGGACTCAACTGTTCTTAAATCGCCAATTTTCGATGTTCTTAAAACCATTCATTCATACAATAAATTTCTGAATTTTGACCATTAAGAATGTTTAAAAATTTATTTGTTTCTATTTTCATTTTTTAAATTAAATTTTATTTTTATAATAAAGAAATTACAAGTATATCGGTCACTTGAATATGTTCAATTGTTGAACCATGAAGTCTCATTTTCATATTGCCAATTGAACTCGGCCTCATATTCATGTCAGCAGGTTGAATCAAGCTCCAGAATAGAAATGCCTTGATTGGAACGTCTTGCTCTTTCCTTTTATTGATTTGTCTACGTATACGTTAGGTAAGTTAGGTATTGAAGTCGTTTAGTACTACATACGGAGAAGATATTACTTAATAGCTTCATGCTTAATAGATTTATTACTTAACTGTTACGGTTATGTTAGGGCAAAATATCTAAATCATTTTTTTTTCCGAGTGTACTGTTTTAAAGGTAAAGGACAATGGCGGCAGCAGGTATGAAAGGTTTCCATTTTATAAAAGTTTAAAAACATAGTGTCTGAAAAATCAGTAGTATTTTCATCTGGGTAATGCCGCTCAGCTTATCACAACTTTTCTGAATTTTGTAGTGTGTAGAATTGTTTTCAGGAATGATAAAACCTATATTGCAAACTAATGATTAATAATATTTTGAAGGTTATACTACATAATACAATACCTATGGGAAATTAATAATTTTCTTGGGTCTTGTGATGATATAGGCCTTCAAGTTAAAATTGTGATAGTTTAGCCTTCCGGATTTTACGAAAAGGAAATCACTTCAGTAGTTTGGATGGTTTTTTTTTTCTTGAAAAGTGTAAAATGGTATGTTAAAATAGAAACGTTCGAAGATGGCTCAATCAAGGGTTTTCCCCCATTTGTCTCGTCCTTGTTGACACAAACATACATTGTCCTTCTCAAACGCATTTTAAACGATTCCCGGAATTTGGAAATTTTCAAAAGTATATCTTGCTCATTTTTATTGTCTAGAATTTTATTTTATCAAGGAGTCATTTCAATCTAATATTATACCTTCATAGGTCACAGGATCCCGGGATTTTCGAAATTGGTTATTTTTTCAAAAAAAAAATATTGAATACAAAGATAATTTGGTGAAGATCGGACCAATAGTACTGCCATAGAGCGTAAAACAAAACTTAAGACTGACAGCAGCGCCATTTGTGCGAAATTTTCAAAACAACAAAAAAGGAAGATTCTGGGAAATTGACGTGGAAATCGAAGGAAAATTGCGGCCGTGAGGTGTTCCGGGAAAAAATACGGATGGCCGGCACCACAGGCACACTCTCTCGTGCGATGCACGGGAATTCCTTGATGGTCAAAATTGCACACGAATGACTAAAATCGTGTACCGCAAAAATCTTCCTGAGATACACACACTAAACTCCTAGATATGACTAAAAAGTAAAAAAAAAACTAAGTTTCCTTTCTTTTTTTACGAAAATGTAATACGAGAACGCTAATCGCAAGTAGCCATCAGATATATGGAGAACGCTTGTAAAATACCTAAGCCAAGGGGATTGAGCAAAATAAAGAAAAGGATGAGTTGTATTTAGATAGATTGGGGTTGTAAGAAAAAGGTGGAAAGTTAGGAGGTGGGAAAAAATAATATCGTCATTTTGCATCGCGTGTGTTTTTGACTTTTGGGGAATCTCTGCATGCTCAGGCGGGAATCTCCTCGATTACTAATAGAATTCCCGAGAAGGCCTCACAAATTCCCCCGCCACTAGACTCAGAACTAAGCGGGTTCGCGGCCGGCACCGCGTCTGGATTCGCAGGCGGGGGGGTTGGAAGAGTCAAACGGCAAGAGGAAGAAACGACAATGATTTCATGGTCCATTCTGGAAAATACGCTTTTGTCCAAGAGCTTTAATGAGCGGGCATCCGCGGGCACCCGCCAAGGGGTGGGGAAAAAGGGTTGGTGGGGCCTACAGGTACCCGTCTTGCCTCTCACGACCAATATTATCTTTCAGTCGGTTTTCGTTAGGCTCCTCGCGATCTTAAGAACACAAAAGTGAGTACCTACCTTGTTTTCATATTCGGGGTGTTCTATCATTCATTGCAATTTCATTAACCCTCGTGTCTCTTCCACCATCAGTAGTTTCATCCAATCGTGATAACGAATTTTGAATCACAAAGCTTCTTTTTTTTTACAACAAAAATTAAATTTTCATGATACGTAAGCACACTTGAAAATCAGATTTGATTAGTTTTCCATTTAAAAGAAAATAGAATTTTCATATAAGGTATGGACATCATTTTTAAATTATCTCTTTGCAAAACTTAATACTTAATAGCAAGCATGGTTATGGTATAGGAGACACCGATCTGGGTGGCTTCGCCTTTTTTTATGCACGGGATGAATTTACTCCAGGAAGGGCAACCCTGTGCGGTTTGACTTCCGTTGAATCCGATATTTTTTTCTTCCTTTAAGTACTTAGGATGTTAAAACAAGTTTTTAAATAATCGTTATTACTTCAACATTATTTATATCACAATTTTTTAAAACAATTTCAATTTGTACAAGATGCTATACGCTTGATGTTTTATTAGTTAATTTTGTGCAAAACATAAAAGCGTACGAAAAGAAGAAATTATTTTTCTTGGGTTTTTTTGGTTGTTCGTGTTTTTTAAATTTTTTTTGGTTTGGTTTAAAATCGTCCAAATAGTCACTTAAAAGGAAAAAAGTTAAAAATAATTTTTTTCCTTGCAGTATAAAATAGTCTTCTTTCATTTTAGTTTGATAAAAAAGAAGTTATTGCTTCATCCTCTATATCCAGTTTATGGGAGAGGACATCTCTTACTCCATAAAATCAAAATTAGTTGAGCTTGTCCGTGGTGCCGGCCGTCCGTCGCCTGTTTTCTTCCGTAACTTCACCTTTTTTTTAATTGTTTCATTAAAAGTTGCTGTTGTTTTTTCTTTTATGTTTTGCTACAAATTATTTATTAGCTAAAATTTTCGTAAAGTACAATTTAGTCCTTTTATCTAGTGGAGTACAGTACCAGAAAAGAAGCTATTCTTTGCTCTATAAAAATGATGTTAAACTAAAAATTATTTTATCATACGTAATATTATGTTCTGGACAAATTTTTATGTCCTAAACTTTCACCAAAAGCTATAAATATGTTAAAATTTGCCAATCAGGTTTATAGGAGGGGAATAATTTTACCAAATAATAATGGTGTAGAATGATACAATAGAAAAAATAATAGTGCAATGACAGTGATTTTAAAATTCAACACGTTTTTGAAGAAGAAAAAAGAATAATGTACCTAATAAAATGAATGGTAATGAGACGTGTAGTAGCTGGTTAGTGTGTAAATAGCTCCATTTAGGAATTGAATTATTATCTTTTCAAAGCGGACGTTAATGGATCTCCTTTCGCGGTTTAGAGCATCGTTCTCTCTCATGTCACAACAGCGAGTATGAATCTATTCGACCCCCATTCAATTTTCGAGTCTCCTTTTCCGAAGTCCACGGCCATCTATTTCTTTAACGCCTAATAAATGTGTTTGCTTTACAAATTAAAAGCATTAATTATAATTTTATTAGATTTTAATCTTTAAATTAGGCAAAGGTTAATTGAAGGATTCATTTTGTTCCATTGAGAGGTGGGAAATGAAAGATCGGTCACACGCCTGAAAAATACGACATGCGAAATTTTCGACTTTTATAAATATTTTTACCTATTTCCTTTTGATTTTTCTTTGTTATTTTTATTTGACGTCCGAAGGATGTTTGTATCATTAGCGACTTCAAGAACTTGGGATTTAATTGGAACCATATTCGGTGAGCAACGGTCACGAGCAGGAAAAAGGTGTCGCATTTCTTGTCAATTGTAAAAACTCGTAATAATATTATAAAATTTAAAAGATATTCATCTGCTTCAAAAACTTCCTTTTGGGATGCAAAAAAATGGGTTTTCAGAATTCGCCTTGTGAAATCATCGATTAACTGTATTACACACTCGTTATCAAAATAGTCTCAAGGATATAGGGGTCCTATAAAACCGTCAGAAGTTCATAAAAGTTTTTTTTCCCCAGGATTTTCCCATACTCTAATTTTAACTATGATTAATTTTTAAAAAAATTAAAAGTAAGGACGATGAAAAAAAAATTTGAATGAAAAGAATAAGTGATAAGTAGGCTGTGAAGTGAACAGGATACGAAGAAACAGGTGGTAGACGTCCGGGACGGAATTATAAAAGTTCATTATAGGTAATAAGTGAGAGTTGCGGCCGATGTCGAGCGCGATCGTGGCCTATGATGGCGAGGCGTGTTTCGGTCTGACCTTCGAATTCCAGCCTTCACCTCCCGACTGCGAAGTCGCCGCGGATCGACCGTCCGCTTTAAGGTCTTCATATTCTCATAAAACATTTGAGATAAAGAACCCCCTTTTACTCTATCTCCGACAATATTGTGCAATACAAAATATTTAACATTAAGTATCCTTTGGCGATTCGAAAGGTACATGGCCGTTGAAAAACGCATTCGCATAGTGCACACTTTTCGTTTCAATTCAAATGTTGCATAAGGTTCACCAAATTCAAAAGACGTAGATTTGCATTAAAAAAGATTACGTTTATTATTTCCCCTTACTATAAAAATATAGGTACAAGCGATTACATCAAAAGAGCAATATGTTTTACTAAGAAATTTTTTTTTAATCAGTAGCTCTGGATATCGCATCAGTTTTTACATCGCATTTTTCTCAAGTGTCAGCGCTTCTTGAAAAATTAGTATCGCAATGATTCCTTTAATAGACGATATTGTAATACCCACCATGCTCGGTTCTTCCAGACCCTGTAGGTGCAGAGGTCTTCATTGATCTCTCTGCCAATCACAACCAAATCGGCTTCATGCTCTGTCGAATAATATCGTGGCAAAAAGACCTTTTAAGCTTGTAACTTAGAATTATGCTTTGAGCAGAGTAAATTAGAAGACACTGGCACCAAATAAATGGCCATTGAAGCCACTATGCATGGTATTTATGAAATCGGACCAATCTTACAGAAAAAATTCGCCTTTTTGGGTAAAATGCACATAGTTTGCTTTCAAGGAACACCTCATAGCCGATTTTTTTCCCCTACGAAAACTGTTTTTAGCGTTTTTTTTTTTAATTCTAGCTTAATTTATGTTAAGTGCCTATTCGTGTCGGACGGAAACTTCTGACGTGAAAATCGCGTACCTTGTAATAAGCAATCTTAGCATTAAAATCAATAAAATTAGAGAAAAAAAAATTTAAAATAATTATTATGATTATGAGTTATTTTCAAGATATATTTAAAATGCATTTCAAATCAACCAAAATCGGCATCTTCATCTCCAAGGACATGGAATGAATTAATGATAAAGATAAATAAATCGTTCTAATTATATACCCAAAGCCTATCATTTTAGTGGAAATGTATATCAAGTTCTCATGAACTCATTTGCAAAATTGGGAAAATTAATTTACTGTCTTTTTCAGATTTAAGTAAGTTCTAAACTTGTAATAACTAATAAGTAATAAGTAATAAACTAATAAATAACTATGATGTACGTATACTTTTAGCCTTGAGAGATACTATTAATTTATCTACTTTGTAAAATAATCCATTTCTAAGGCTGTTGTTTAGCTATCATTCCCAACATCTCATGTATCAGCATCACTTGACTGATTAAACTAACCGAGAAGGCAATTTTATTTAGAATTGCGGTTGATCTGAATAGAAATTTTGAAATGGATGAAACTTTTGTGTGTTCGGTAATTTTTCGCCGAAGAAAAAAAAAATTTACGATCGACTTGATTTGTTTCGGCGCCATAAACATTTAGGAAAAAGGAGATCGGTCGGGGTCATTCTTTCGTCACCTGAGCTCAGGTGTTATAGAATTAAAAGGGAAAATTTCACAATCCTTTATATAAAGTTTGGGAGTCTTGTTGGCGGAAGATCGTCCCTGGGGCCCCCTAAATTCCCCAGGTTATCATAATAATTATCTTATTTTTGTTTTTGATTTTTGTAAAGAGCAATAATTACCGTTTTGTAGTATCCTTTTCTCCCACGTCCGTGGAGTGCCCTCCGAGGCTACTTTATATGAATCGGAAATCGACCGAATGTTTAATTTAATACGACTACTGATTACTCTTATGAGGAGGCCTTCTGTTTGTCACGCGATCTTTAATTTCATTATACGAAATTTGATCTTTGTTCAATTGTCTTTGACATCAGAATTTTAGTACAATCAGTTTTATTTGTTCCAGAAATGATTCAGTTTGTGAAAAAACTGACTAGTCTTTACAGCTGGTATGTCCTCGTCATTCTGACAATGGGATACCTGACGGCTGAACTCGGGCATTTTCTCATCGGCGTGACGACCAAGGCGACAGCGAACGATGTTCCATTCGGAGACATCAAATGCCTTTACATGTTCAACGAGGATTACAACTTCACACACGCCGACCTTTGCGCTTCGGCCACCAACGAAACAAGGTATGTTCCACTTAAAGATCATATTTTTCCCGTTGCAACAAAGTTCATCGATAAGAATGAAAGTGGTTAACACTCTCAGCGCGGCAAGCCCAACTGGCATATCTCACCCTGGGGCGGGAAAATTTTTTTCGTCAAACTACTTAATTACCTCCAAAAACATTAATAATGAAGTATAAAATTAATTTGGCATGTTAATTATGCCAAAATAAGGCTTAATTGTCCCTCACAAAAGATCAGATTTGTAGGCAATCCCGCAATGTTTTTCCCCTTCTCATACCATTTTGGAACTGTTACTAGGATCAACTTCTCTAAGTGGTCAACCTATTACTTTTAGCCATTAGCCTAATTTTTTTATTATTAAATTTGCTCGTTATTTATTTTTGTGTGGATACATTTTCACGGTTGCGAAATATTTTAGGTACATACTCAAATTATTCAAAATTGCTTTTCTGGTGACAAATAATATAAAATTAAGTCACTAGCCATTTGTAACGGCTTGGGATTCCCGAAAAAACCGTTGGGATTAGAAAGGAAATTTTTGTTAATTTAACGATTTTTTTTTGTCAAAACGGGCTCTTAATACGTAAGCAGGTAAAGATTATCTGAAATCCGGTGAAATGACCTGGGGAAAAAGCGTTAAAAAAAATTTTATAGAAAAAAAAATGCGCGGATCACTACGATAATGAAAAGTTGTTTAACTTTAAAATTTTTGAAGTGCGGAAATGGGTAGTTTGTTATTTTTTTTTCCAAGTGCAAAAACTAAAATAATTAATAAAAGTGAATAATTTTGAACAAAATCTACTAATAAAACTAAATGAATCTTAGGCCCTAATAAAGTTGGAAAAGGTAAAAAGTAACGAACTTGTTTTTAGAGTGAAACATAGAACGAACTGCTACCGTTCATAGTTTTAGTTCCCGAATTCGCCACGGCTCTTGGCCGCTCGGAAGTCTTTACTTTTTTTAAAAATAATACTTAAAAAAATGATTGTAACTTATGATCGTTGTACCTAATAAATAATTTTGTGTTTAATTTAACTTAATAGAACAAAAAATTAATAAGTTCTTAAAGAAATAACCCGAAATTAATAGTAACAGGTCCAATTGTGAGAAGGAACGCTTTTAGTTTTCTCTACTCTTTTGGTCTAAAAGCTAAATAATATTAATAAAAACGGCAAAAAGTTGTGATCATAAGCTAATTAATAGTTTTAAAATTATTGTTTTAAAAAACTTACGGTCAAAAAGTAGAAAAATAACCCAAAATTGAACTGAAAACGTCTCCGTGAAGTAGCTGGTTTAACTGTCTACTTTGAGTGTCAAAATCGGACTGAAGAAAAAGGTCTAGAGTCAAGGTAAGGCCGTATTTAGGTATAAAAATCCTTTAAGAATTATCGTATGTCAACAGTTGTGCGAAATTCACTGTTTTAAGCATCGAAAATCGCTTTTTAAAAGACGCATGAACGGTCGATGTATACATCGACCCGCCCCGAGAAAGGAACTTTCTACTCAATGTATACATCGACCCGCGCTGAGAGTGTTAACAGACTATCTAATTTTAAACTTTACCACAAAACTAATGATACGTTTTGGTTTTCCTATTTCTTAATTTGAATCGATCTTTGCGTTATTCAACAATAATTAATAATCGATCCACGTGGATTTTATATTTAGAATGCGGCTTTAAACTCAGAAATAGTGCTTTGATTTTTCTTATTGACTTTTAATTGTCTTAAGGAAACAATCCTGGCCTTGGCGATTTTGAAAACTTCTCGTTTTTTCTTGATTAAAAGTGCCGGTAAAAAAATGTCATTGTGCCCCCTTGTTCGTGTGCTTCAAGGGCATTTGTGCCCCCCCCCCCCCCCCCCCAGAAAAAGTGGAATTTCTTTTCAACCTATTTCGAGACATTGAACCTTGCTGTAATGACTTACGAAGTTTTCGAAATTGGTGCAATGTTTTCCTCATTCATCTTAATCCGAACTTGTTTTTCTTTAGCTGTTGGTCATACGAGTTGGAGAACGGCGAAAAATTTTGCGAATGGGGTACAGATGGACTTGGTATCGAGTACCAGTTATTGGCCGGTCCTAGTTTTATTGCTGTCTACACAATCGCCGGTGTATTCCTGGGAATCGCCGCTGACAAATATAAGAGGTAATGCTTCTCGTTATTTCTTTGCCCATTATCATGATTTATTTTCAGAGTTCCTATGATAGCATTAGCTGTCTTACTTTGCGGCATTTGTACTGTACTTATCGGAGCCTCCCAGCATTACTGGCAACTGGTAGTTTTAAGGATGATTTTTGCTGCAGGGTATGTTTTAAAAAAATCCTGAATTCTAAAAAGACTCACGATTTTCTTTATAGAGAAGCTGCTCTCAATCCGATGTCCACTGGAGTTCTTTCTGATATGTTTGCTGAGGTAAATAAATGAAATCTTCCTGAATTCGATTTAAAATCATGTAATTTTAGGACCAAAGAGGACTTGTCATGTCGATTTTTAATTGGGGAATTTACGGAGGTATCGGTTTAACTTTTCCAATCGGTAGATACATCACAGAACTAAACGCCTGGAACTTGGTAAGAGTGATATTAAATTTTTTAAATTATTATTAACTTTCTCTTAGGGATGGAGAGTTTGCTACTATGGAAGCGGTATTGTCGCTCTCATTATTGGTTTCCTAAGCTTCACCACTTTAAAGGAACCCGAAAGGACAGCGATTGGAGAAGAACATGAAGAAAACAAAGTTGAGGCCGTCGAAGGGAAAAAGTCAAACAAAGAAAGTCCCTGGAAAGTCATGCTTCAACCCAGGTTCATTATGTTATGCGTCGCAGCTTCCATCAGGCATACAGGTAAAATTCGATTAAATCTTTCCAGAAAATAGTTTTAAACCAAATGATTTTTAGGAGGTTTGTGCTTCGCCTACAACTGTGATCTCTTTTATCGTGAAATTTTTCCTCATATTGATCTCGGAGGTTGGCTTTTTGTCGTCACTTTCATCATCGGTGGTGTCGGAGTACTGGCCGGAGGTTACGCCTCCGATAAAATCGTCGCCAATATGGGAATCAAGTCGAGAGTTGCAGTACTTGCGATTAGCCAGGTACTTTAAACAATTGACTTGAATGCATAAATGTAATTTATAAAAAATTTCAGCTCATCGCTACTCCCTTTGCTTTTGGAAGCATATATTTAGGCCCGACATGGGCGATGATCACTTTGGCCATTTCTTATCTTTTTGGTGAGTTAAAAACTTGTTGAAATTGTAATTTTCTCTCCCATTAAGACTAGTGCTTTTTTTTTTTGTTAATTTTATCTATCCAACCTGAAATTAAAGGAAATAGACAAAAACTTACACATTGTTGAAAAATCTGATTTCATTCTTTTTTAGCTGAAATGTGGTTTGGAATCCTTTTCGCCGTACTCGTCGAAATCGTACCTGTTGCTGTCCGATCGACAACAATCGGCGTCTTTCTGTTTGTCATGAACAACGTCGGTGGCAATTTGCCCATCCTCATGGAACCAGTCAGGAAAGCCTCATCGTTCCAACATGCCCTCGCGATTTTCTACGCCGGAGCTTATCTGATAAGTAAGTATTTGAAAAAAATAAAATTACGAATTCTCATTATAAAAATTTCTTCAGGTTCGGGCCTCTTCGCCATAACTGCTATGATGATGGGAGGTAAAAAAGAAAAAACGGCCGATTCACAAAATATGTCTGGAGTTGACAACAAAGCGTTCGCCAACACTGAATTGGGAAGTCAACCCCAAATCAACAAAGTTACAGAAAGTCATTATTTATAAGCGCTTTCCCCTCTGGGTTTCCTCAGACACAAAGAACCAAGTTGTCTATTCAACGAATAATTAGCAAAAGGCTGTGTTAAGAAAAATTAATATTTATTTTTAGGTTTTTCATAAGATTATATGAAGTACCTATAAAAATCGAGTGTTAAAATAGAACGCCTTAATTTTTTATTAGTCGTTATGGCGTATTTTTAGAATTACCAATACCATAAGGTACTTATTTGAGGTACCTTCTATTAAGTTTATTAATAAAGTAGGTCACGAATCAATTGGCGAAGTCGTCAAAGCGTTAATACTGAAAATTTTCAAAAAATTTTAATCCGAAATGACTCTTGTAGTTAAAAACGATGATTAGTTTTAACCGGTGAAAATTCCCTTTTCAGGATCCAATTTTACAAGAATATAAACCACTTCCCACTTTTTATTCAGGTAGAATATTAAGCAAAATGTGATGCTTTTTTTCATGTTAAGTAGGTAATTTTTGTTAAAATATTACTAAATGTGAAAATATGTAGCAAGTAATTATACCTGTGCCAATGGTATATGTAACTATTATCTATTTTATAATAAGTACATACCTTATGAGATAAATTTGTATTGAATTGTGGACATAATGTGATTTTTTGTGTACAGTCCAAGATCTTTTTTTTTAATATACCATTTTCAAATTGGATATTTAATTGAATCACCTGAAAATTCGATATTCCTACGACTTCGAATGCAAGAGGGGAAAAAAATTTGGACACAAATAATTTCTGAAAAATTTAATTTATATTTAATGAATAATAATTTGTATAAAAATATGTATAATATCTATTACCCACTTTTGTGGTGTGTAAATAATATAGCACGCTATGTACAGCACACTTCTAAATATTTGTTACCTATTTATGTTTCAGGATATGTGTATTGAATGATATAAATATTGATCTTTCTATTCTTCTTTATAATATTTATTTATCACATGGTAGGGCAAAAACTTTTGAAAGACAGAACTTGTTAAAATGTGATGTACATTTAAAAAATTTTTAGCTGAAGTACTTCACTGCTGTGATTATGAATTCCGCCCTACTGTAAGAATTTACACGAAATAAATTTATTGCATTTTTAATGATGAATGGTCGGGATTTTAAGCCGACACTAAGCCGTTGTGATGATGACCGTTGACTGGGGAGGAAACACCGTTTTTGGGTTGCCCTCCAACTGCATCTTGCGAATATCCTTTAGGGTTTAATTTTTTCCAATTCCAGAAATGAGCACCTGAAGTATGATTGAAGAGAAGCTTTTTATTATACTTTCAACTTACACATTTCTTCAATCGAATATTGAGTTTCCCAATTGAGCTCCTCTTTTGCCAAACTAGCGTCGGCATAAATGTTGACGATATCGCCCTTCCTTCTATCCTCAATGACGTAGGGTACCTTCGTCTTCGTCACACGCTGAAACGTGTTTATCAACTGAAGAACTGAATATCCTTGTCCAGTTCCTAGATTATAGACCTGAAAATGCCATTTTCAGCTAATTTCTTCACTTGCTATTCTAATTGCTCTTTTATTTCCATATCGGCGGCTTTTTCAGCAAAAGCAGCCCTGCCAACCTATTTAAACAATTGAAGCACCCACCTTTATTCTCACTTCTTCGTTTTGCAATTTGATAAGAGCAGCAACATGGCCTTTAGCGAGATCCATGACGTGAATGTAGTCCCGAATACCTAAAAATAACAATCACAAAATAGAAAATAAATACACAAAAATAGAATTAAAAGTAAAAGCGAGCTCTTTAGTACATTCTGGTCCCGAGTAGGACGAAAATTTCTTTATGTGACATTCAATACCGTCGACTTAAAAATTCCCATCGTTTTTTAATAAATTATAAAACAATTTTTACATTCCTGTAATGAAATTGATCAGTCAGCTTCTAAGATAAATCAGAATCGAGAGAGACGGTGAGATTGCAGTCCTTGGGTTCCGAGAACCTGAAAGTTCAAGAGAGTTCTTGGAATGACTCCTTGGAAAGAAAACATGTTGCCAAGGCGAGTCCCGTCCAGGGAGCTTAAGACTGGAGATACCTACTTTATTTTTCTAGACAAGAAGTTACTGTGATGCCCCATTGTTTTTGTTAATGAGATTGATTTGAGATCCAGATTTTATAAGGTCAAGACGATCAGGGCCAAGGGATTAATGGAGGAGGGGGGGGGGAGAAAGAGAAGAAGAAGAAGGAGAAAAGATGGCTTTAGCTGACTTAAGGGTAGAGGAGGCAACCCCTTATGCTCAAGTGGACAGAAAAAATGGGCATTCAGCAGTTTCCATATCAGTGGAAGAGAGGGGGCTCCCACGATCCGTACTCCCAACATGAAGCCTAAAAATCGTCACCAGTTGTGATCGTGTCTCCCAGAGTGTCAGAGTTAAGCAGGTAAACCTACATCTTTTAGCTAATTTTAAGGGGTCCGGTTAACTCGGCGAAAAAGGCGTGAGCTCGGCGACGAGCCCATTTTTTCACTATGTTAACTGGGCGAAACTTTTAATCCCCTCGTTCGTCCAGTTAACGTTTGAGAAAAATACGGGACGTTAGCTGGGCGAAAGAAGTAAAACCTGAAAAAAACGTGAACTCGACGATGTAGCAAAATTTACTGAGATTTTACAAGAATTTACTCTAAGAAGCACCATTTTTTAAGAGATTTTTGGGCGTTTTCTTCGGTTTTGTGGGATAAAAAAAGCCCTCTTTTCGACATATTTTTCGGTGTTTTACTCCATTTTTTCTGCTTAAAAAAGCCCTCTTTCAACAGGTTTTGGGGCTTTACCTCCATTTTTGTAGGGTTAAATAAGCCTTTCAACAGATTTTTGGGCGTTTTCTTCGGTTTCGTGGGGTAAAAAAGCCCTCTTTTTGATAGATTTTTCGGGGTTTTTCTCCATTTTATCGGCGTAAAAAAGCCCTCTTTCAACAGGTTTTGGGGCTTTACCTCCATTTTTGTAGGGTTAAATAAGCCCCATTTTCAACAGAATTTTGAGCGTTTTCATCGGTTTTGTGGGGTAAAAAAAGCCCTCTTTTCGACAGATTTTTCGGTGTTTTCCTCAATTTTTTCGGCGTAAAAAAGCCCTCTTTCAACAGGTTTTGGGGCGTTTAATTTTTGTGGGGTTATAAGAGCTCCATTTTCAACAGAACTCTCTTAAAGTGAAGAGAAATTAATTTTAACGTTGTGAATTATTAGTGTTATTTGTAAATATTTTTAATAGATCATTCTTCCAAAAATGCCCATTTGCCGAGTTAACGTTTACTATTTAAAATATCGTTTCGCCGAGTTCACGTACCCACACATCTCGCCGCCTCCGAGTCATCAAGAAGGTACGCCTTGTCTTATTTATTCCTGTCTCCACGTACGACAGTACATATGAGGCGCTCCGGGTACGAAGGGCGAACTCGACATCGGACAAATTTTTTTAACTTCCTTAAAGAAGTTATTGTGATACCCTCGACGTCGGGTTTTTGGGGAAGGGTCCTCCAGTTTTTTTTCATTTTCAGATTCTAGACCTCTTGGTGAATACACCCATATAATTTTTATGTTGAGTTCGCCATTTTTTCCCCTTTAATTACGTAAAAACCGAAACTTTAAAATGCGAATATCTCGGAACTACGTTTTGTCGAGTTCGCCCTTCGTACCCGGAGCGCCTCATATATAATTCCTTACCAGTTCCGTCAGCTGTGTCGTAATCTCCCCCGAAGATTTTCAGCTTTTCTTGTTCACCGTTAGCAACTTGCGCCATGTAGGGCATCAAATTCGTAAACGGTTTTGTCGGATCTTCGCCTATCATGCCAGATGGATGAGCACCGACAGGGTTAAAATACCTTAAAAGAATGATATTCCATTTCTAGAATCAAATAAATTTTTAAATTAAACTTCCCATTTTTATCTCGTATTTGACTTCCGTAAAAGAAACAGGTTCGGGACATATTAGGGGAGAAGAATTTTATTTACCGGTTCGGCCATTGAAACATCTTTGAGCATTTCTTCGATGAAATATTTTGTTCGTCCATAAACATTAGTTATTTTTCCTGTTGGGTGTTTTTCAGTAATCGGAAGAAATTCGGGGTCACCATAAACTGTGCAAGAGCTCGAAAATACCAACTGGTTGCACCCTCCAGCTTCCATTACCTGAAAAAAAATTTTTTTCTTAAATGAAGAACTTTTTAAACCTTTTTATACCTCAAGTAAATTAATTGTCGCGATGATATTCGTTTTGTAGTACATAAAAGGCTGCTGCATCGATTCTCCGACTGCTTTGACGGCAGCGAAATGAATAACGCAATCAATTTTATACTGAAAACAATACATTTTAAAAGTAATTACGGCGTTTCGGTCGAAGTACCTTTTGGAAAATCTCATTAAGCTTTTCTTTATCAAGTAAATCGCAGCAATGGAACTTGACTTTTTTACCGGTGATAGCTTCCACTCTTTTGAGACTTATTGCTTCTCCGTTTTCCGAGACGGAATTCGCAAAATTGTCCACTGCGACAACATCGAAGCCTGCTTCTAGAAGTTCGGCGATGCAATGACTTCCGATGTATCCTGCTCCTCCAGTTACAAATACGGTTTTACTTTTTGACATTCTAGTGCTGAAACAAAAATTGAAACCCCTATTCAGATTCGTAATTTACGAAAAATTTCAAGTTAAATGAACTTTTTTTATGTCCTCTATTAAAAATTTAAAAAATAATATCAATTTTTAACTTCCTTAAGGGGATATGAGGGTTTTAAGTTGGTTGCTTTGTACATATTTCGTTGTGAGCAACGGTTTTCGGTTTTTCCCTTCTATCTTGGAAACCGTCGCTCAAAACGAAAAAATGTCCTAAGTAAAAGTTGTAGCTACGGAAATTTACTACATAAAATATCTTGTTGGTTTTTTTCCGTCAGAGCAATATTTTAGGAGATATGAAGGTTTTAAGTTTTCAGACAGGCTCTGTAGGATTATTAGTTTTAACCTTATAACTCCTTAAATATTGCTCTTACGCAAATAATGAATAAAGAAATTTTTGTAGGAAATCTTTGTACCTACAACTTTTACTTAGGACATTTTTTCGTTTTGAGCGACGGTTTCCGAGGTAGAAGGGAAAAACCGAAAACCGTTGTTAACAACGAAAAATTTGCAAAGCAACCAACTTAAATACTTCCATATCTCCTAAAGTATTGCTCTAACCGAAAAAACTAATAAGATATTTTATGTAGTAAATTTCAGTACCTACAACTTTTACTTAGGACATTTTTTCGTTTTGAGCGACGGTTTCCGAGATAGAAGGGAAAAACCGAAAACCGCGAAAAATTTGCAAAGCAACTCACTTAAAAACCATCATACCTCCAAGTTATTGTGAGACCCCGTTGGGTCAAATCGAATATTGAAGTAGGGAGAAATTTGATACTTCCACTCCTTACGAGAGGGACCTCTTTTGGGCAACATCCCATTATTTCTACCTTGATACTTAGAAAAATTTTCGAAAAGAAAAAGAAAAAAAAAACTCGAAAAATTGTTCAAAAGAAAAAAATGGTAAAATTTTTCGAAAAAAAAGTTGAAATATTTTTTGAAAAAAAAAAGTAAAATTTTTCGAAAAAAAAAATGTCTCCCTCCTTTATAATTCCCCACCGTTATACTTCCCCTCCCTTATACTTCCCCCTCCGTTATGCTTCCCCTCCCAAACTTCTCTTTAAGGAAGTTCCCGTCGGGGCCAGCCTTAGACTAGTACTTTTAAAATTGAATGCGGCTGTAGCGTTAAGTTCAAAAGAAAGCTCTCGACGTTTGGAAGCCAAATAAAAGTACTTGTTTGAAGAACTTCCAACGAAAACTTCCTTAAAGAGAAGTAAAATATATGAGGCGGAAGTATGTATTAAAGAGGGGAAGTGTAATAGAGAGGAAGTACAACGGAGGGGGAAGTATAAAGGAGGGGAAGTATAAAGCAGGGGAAAGTATAATGAAGAGGAATTATAACGGAGGGGGAAGTATAAAGGAGGGGGAAGTATAATTGAGGGGGATAATTGAAGCACCCTTTTCCTGAAAAAGATTTCAGTAGCGAACCCCACTGAACCCCCTTTGACAAGATCACCAAAGGGTACAGTTAGGTACCAATACAGTACAGTGTTGCCAATTTATAGGCTAAAAAGGGCATTACTCAGCCCCTACAGGCCAATCATGGCAGAGCTACGTCAGTGACGTAGAGAAGCCGTGACGGAAGTCAATGCTTCAAGTCCAGCACCCGCGTCCTCCTGCATCGCCTCTCTCACAAAAAGCATCACACCTCTTGTCATTCACCACGTACGAAAATACTAAGCCCTTGGGTGTATTTATTGTTCGTGCCAAAGATTTAAAACTTAATAAACAGACTAGGAACTGGAAGTATCAACATCTTTAAACGGTACAGCCTACCTGACATCTGACATTGACCTCCCAAGGTCACCCACATTCAGTTCCCGGCGTAGTACGCACATTCAGGTTCAGGTAATATCCTTCAAATTAATAAAAAATAATGACATTCAATGTCCTCCGATACTAAAACACTCTAAATATGTGTTTACAAAACAGTCGACAAATTTTTTCGTTCTCTGTGGTATGTTAAAATTTATAAGAAGCCGGCATTTTTGTGAATTAATCAGATATGTAAAGGAACCGTTTCATGCATTTGTTATTTATTTAAGTGATGTTTTGCAATTTTAGTATTATTATCAAAGGAATGTTGTTGTTTTTTAAAAAGTTTAGAGCATATTCACCTTTTAAAATGAAGTTTTACGATGAGGAGATAAGAGCAATGTGGTAGTCTCGAAACTGAGAAAAGACTGAACGGATTGAAAAATGTTTTTAATTCCGAAGTTAGGACTCAGAAAAGAAGGCAGGTATACTCGTTAGGCGAAGGAAGACGTTTCGCAGCGGTCACCGTCTCTTCCCCTTCTCTCGAAAAGCCATGGCCTCTCTCGCGACGCCTTGGCGATATAAGTATTAGCCGTTTTGAAAATTTACCTTTCGCCAACTAGTCGAATCATAGGATGATCTAACACCTTGAAACCGCCAAGGTGTCACTAAACTTCTTTTCGTTAGGCATAATACAACTGTAGTCCTAAAGTTTGAGCATTTTAGGCATTTAAAATGGTTTATTTTGATTAAAATTACGATAAAAAACATGTTAAATTCTACAATAATTTGCTAACTACCAAATAAATTGATCTTTTCCTTTCAAATAATTTATTTTGCCACTAAAAAATCAGTTTTCCTGGGTCTGGAAGACCCTGTAGAGTAGGGGGTCACAATAAATTCTCTTTGAGGAATATAAAACTTGGCATAAGATACCATATTATATGCAGCGTTGCAAAATTGTTCATTTTATGAAAAAGTCGGCTTGAAAAGGTTTTACTCCTATGATGGTAGTCGCAACTTTTTATATCAGTAATTTTCCACACTTCATGGCCAAAACTACGGCCGAAAAAAGATAAGATAGAATCTTATCTAGATATGAAAATATCATTATCAATCTCTAAGCGAGATCCGGAGTCTGGAAGAATTCCCAAAAACAGTCTATCGAGGATGTCACAGTAACTTCTCTTTGAGATAGTTAAAATCACGGAGAGGGGCCCTTATAAACTCCTGCGTTAAAACACTTCTTTATTATCATATTAAATTAACAATTTTTAACTCTAAATTATGTTTATAAACTGTAAAATTTCATTTGCAAATAAGCATTGGGTTTTTTTTTCCCGATAGCTAAGGTTGGTATAAATGAAGGTCGTAAACCTCAAAATTTTCTATTCTGGAAATTGATAAGAGGCACACACGTTCTTCAGCCAGAGGATATTTATTTATATTTTTAAATTCATCTTCAGAAAATTTTTATATCAAGAATAAAAGTTAGAAATGTAAAACTTAAGAATCTGATCCAGTTTTTTTGCTTCCGAATCATTTTTTATCGCCTGACGCCTACGTTGCCGGCGTTGCAAGTCGTTGAAAACTACGTCAACAGGTTCTTATTTTATTCATCTCTAAATATTTTAATATTCAATTCTGTGATTAAAAACTAACGAAAGCAGAGTTTTTGAGTTCATTTACTTTTCTGATGTCTTCCTTCTATTAATTATTATTTAAATAATTTGCATGTAAGCATAATTTGAATATGGGTTTGATCGAACGCTAAGTAAAATTGCCAGGATGTATCAAACACTGATTTTTCAATGGATTTTTAAAAAATCTATATCGTAATAATATCTATATTGTTTTTTGTTTCAGTTAGAGCGATGGAGAGTTTTCAAGATGCTCATTATTTCAAGTTGCCCAATCAGGGCAACATATATTCTTCGACGACCCTTCATTTGACGAACGGCTCCAACAAGGTTCTCATTGGTGTTCTCAAGCGGAAAATATTCTGTTGCGACCTTTTCAATGAGGAAAACGGAGTTATCAAACCAGTCGTGAAAGAAGTTCCATTCATATACATTCCACGTATGAAAATTGCATTATTCTTTTTCTTTTTTCTTATGTCCTTTAATCTTAGCTGGTGCTGAAATTATTTCAATGGATGCATTTAACCGATCGTCTACTAGGGATGAGTTTTTTATTGGAATAACAATCATTAAAGTAATAATTTAATTATACAGTTAAGTTTGAACTACGCATTTTTAGTCTTCATTGCCCAAAACAGTGACTCACAAAACTGTTCAGTTGTTGAGAAAGCTAAATCTTGATTTTTTTCGCTCGTACAAAAGTTAGACAATTGTCGATTGGAGGAGGGTTTTGTGGTCTGATCAAACAAAAATTAAGTGTTTTAGATTTTATTTATTTTATTTGTTTTTGGATTTGTTAAAATTTTTCAAAAGATTTTAAGTAGTTTCAAAGGATTTTTACTATATTTTTGAGTTTCCCTAGGTTTTTTTGAATGATTTCTCTCTAACTGGAGGTTCTCTAGATTTAATAACAAGATATTTCCCATATTTCAATATTTTTATAGGATTCGGGCGTTTTCACTTTTTAGGTAGAAATAATGGGATTTTCGCCCAAGGGAGTTCCCTCTCGTAACGGGTGGACGTATGAAATTTCTCCCTTCTAAAATGATAATTAATGTAAAAAATTGATAATTTTTTTTACTCCAAAAATTTTTAAATAATATAAGGAGTATTTGGTGAAAATCGGAACAACGGTTCGGCTGCAGTGCAGTTTTTAAAATTTCAAACGTGCATATCTCTGCCATTTTTTCGAAATTCGAAAGTCGCTGACGATAATTTCTTGTTTAACTATTCAGGAAGGTTGTCTGAAAATCGATTGGAAACTGTGGCCGTAAAATGTTCCGAGAAAAATGCTACGGCTGGCCGGCCGGTACCACAGACAAAGTTGAGATCGGTAAAGATCAATATTCGATTTGAACATCCGGGGTCCCCAAAAACCTGACGTGGAGGGTATCACAATAACTTCTTTAACCCTTTCGAGACCGCGTCTGACGCTGGATTCTCTGCGCTACTGGCGCAGCACTTTTCTCCTCACTTCTCCCCGACCACTCCCGGCGCCCAGCAAAGTGACGAGTGATGCGATCATCACGTAGTTCATTTCTTCCCCAACAGATGGCCAGTTTTTGCATGTCGCTAGCGCCACGGGAAGCGAAGGTATTAACTATCTTAGAGAAATAGAGAGGCTTCCCGCTGGGCAACTATAGTCGCCTCCGGTCTCGAAAGGGTTAAGGAAGTTTTGGCTAAAATTCCAAGTCTTCTCTAACATGAAAAAAAAATGATTATGGGAAATATCTCATGTAGAATATAAAATTTAACTAAATATGAAAAGGCTATTTATTCCGTTTTTCCTTACTTTTTTCTAGCGATTATTTCTTGTGGAAATGGGTATTTTTGCAAGATTTTGGAGAATTTCTTTAGGTTCTTTTTTTTTGACTGGATTTCTCTCCAACTGAATTTTCTCTTGACTTAAAAATATTTGCCACATTTCAGTATTTTTATCGGGGTTGGGCGTTTTCACCAGAACTTCTATGTTTTGAACAAATGAACACAGGGTCGCACAGAGCTTATTGCAATTTGCCCCTAAGCAAAAATTTTTTGAATGGATTGAAAATTGCTCCATTTCTTTTCTCGATTGGCCTTCTCAATTCCCTAATATCAATCATGTTAAATAGGTACTTTTTTGTTTTTGTTTGCACCTTCACTTAAGTTTCGCAGACTTAAATAATTTAGGTCAACATTGCATAGTTTTTGTGAGTAACTGTTAAGGGAGTTGTGTGGTTGATTCAAACCTATCGTGATATTTGTTATTTTTTATTTAAGTATATTAATTTATCGCTTTTACAGGTTAACAATGATCAAAGTGCTGAAACGTACTTAAATGTTTACACCGAGCAGGATATAGAGGAAGGATCCGATCTTAATTTAGACAACATCGCTCAGAATTGTCTTACGTTAGAATTGACTTTCACCCCTTACCAGTTGATTCACACATTTTTATTTAACTCCGAATCTTCAAAAGAGGTGTGTGAAAAAAGCCTTGTTTTTGCCCCTGGGTTTTCCAGTCTTTTTGGTCTAGAAACCACTTTTTTACCAGATTTTTGGGCGTTTTGCTGTCCCCCCCCCCCCCAGGAAGACTCTCAGGCTGAGTATTCCCCCAAGGGTATTCTCTAAGAGGCAGCAGCCCTAAACAAATTTTTAAATATTAAAATTCAACATTTATTTTATCTTCCTAGAATGCATAGTCAGCAATAATTTGATACAGTTCCCTCTTGATCCCCACTTTTTTACTTTTTCTTCCTTTGTTTCTTCCCTCCATCATTCTCTCACTGCACCCACTGGCTCTCCTCCACACTTAGTTCTTTTTTATGGGTAATATTCCTACCTTTTTCAAAAATAAAACGAAGACCTAAAAAATTAAATCATGAAAAAAAAAAGTTAAATCGTAATTTCTCAATTTATATCATAGCATCGTAGTGTCCCTTCTTTCCTTGTTTTATACAAAAGAGCCTGATTGTTTTTAATTTTTTTTTTCCTTCAGGTTGTTTGGCTTTTATCTGGAAGTGATGCTAAAGTACACCTTTTTAGAGAGGATCCTCAGAACCACACTTATTGTGAAACTGAGATCGATGAGCTTTTTCCTGAATTTGGATCTTTGCCTAGCGTCGTTCTCTGGATGGACGTCAAACATTCTAATGACTACAAGAGGTATTCTAATTTTTTTTCTGTGTCGTTGACTTCTATTATTCCTCTAGACGGTTGACGGCATTTGGCTGCGAATGTGGATACACTAAGTTTCAAATTGTGAACACCCACGATGGAAACATCATGATGACCATTTCTAAACAATACGATTCTCCGATTTCATGCGTGCTTCTTTTTTCTTTAAGTAATCAAGAAAAACTGGAAGTACCTTCCGTTCTTTCTCGTTTTCCGTCAAGTAAGTTTGCAGCAAATAAAAACCTGAGATTTTTTATTTTTATTTTTAGAACAGAATTTAATCTCACCTCCAACAGAAGACGGTTATCATTTACTCATCATGAATACGCTGAGCCCGGCAGTAGTTTTTATGTAAGTATTCAATTTAAAATTTTGAATAAGATTTAAAAAATTATAACTCAATTATTTTAGGGATGTTGTTAACAACGGATTTGATGACAAGCATATATTACCAAATAGTGACAAATATGATGCTCCGCTGTGTACATGTGTTGCAGATATAAATATGGATGGAGAATTAGAACTCATGATTGGAACTTATGCTCAGGTAAAAACATTTTTCAAAACTCTCTATCATTAAAATGCATGTTTTTCAGGCTCTTCTTGTTTATAAATTTGATAAAGTGTGGAAATTGGCAGGAGCACATAATTTACCACACGCTGTACACTCGATTAACTACGTGGACATAACGAATGATGGAGTCAACGAATTGATTATCGTGACGGTATCCGGTATACACATTTTCCAGGTAATCATTAAGAACAAATTATTTTGAAATGAATTTCAAAATATTTCCACTACATGTAACCTTTTACAGCATATTCCTCGTGAAGTGCTGAAACTCTTCAAAGATCGTCTGATGATGTTAAATGATGCACATGAAGCTGACCAGAAACCTTAGTAACATCTCTTTCCATATGGACGAACATCCGTTTCTAAATCAAGCGGCCTCCTCATCTCTTCAGATTCCCTACAATATTTCTTCGTTTAAATTATGCAGTTTTTTCAAGGTCAGATAAACATCATTACTACCTTAACCTAAAATATTTTTAAAAAATGGTATCGTGCAATTTATAATGTTGTAAAAACACTTGGGACTCCTACAATTTTTATTTATTTATTTTATGGCACGGATGAACATATCTTTTGCTCTGTGCTGTTAAAGAAATGGAAATTTTTTTTTTATTCTTTCTACTTTAAGACGTCCTGAATGATAATGAAATTTTAATCTAAAAAGATAGATGTCTTGTGTTTTATTTTTTTTTCTCGATTTTTAGTAATTTATGTGGGAAATAAGGGAAAATGATGAAAAGATTTAGACTTTAGCCCCAATTACATAAAAATAAGTTGTACACAAGTTAATCGAAAAGAAAAGAAACAAACTCGCGTCGTTTTTTTTAAAAAAAAGTTCGTTAGACTTTATTCGTACGTTCGTTTTGTCTCGTCTTGTGCGCGGCTCGCCGTCTTTCGTTTATTCTCGTTCTGTGGCGCGCTCTACTAGGGCGCCTTGTGAATCCCCTGAGAAGAGATTCCCACATTCTGCCATCCTGAGAGAGGCGCTCGTACCCGAGCGTCCGTATGAAGTGGGCCAACGTGTCATGTGGTCTGCAGCGGTAGACGTAGCTTTTGGGCCTTCGCCGGCACCGACCCGTACGACGTCGAATCGATCTGGACCTCGTACGCCTTTGATCACGTAGAGGCCCAAAAAAACTGTTTTTAGTTTTGCCCATGGGAAGAAATTACGTCCTCTGTATGGCGACACAGTCTCCAACTTTGAAAGGGTCGTGGCCTCGTTTTTTATTAAACCTGTGAGCGTTTTCTTCCTGCTTTCAGGACTTGTTGCTTCGCCACTTGTCGTAAATCGTCACGGTCGTCACAGAACTGCTTCAATCACCGCCAAATACGTTGTCAGATATGTTTGAAGACACTGTGGAGGTCAATGTGAAAACATTTTGGTAGGGTCAGTTGAACCTTCTTCCTTGTCTGCTTTTTTAGCATCATATGCTTTTTGAGCATGGTTTCCTCGTCTCTTCATGCATAACCCAAAATCGCATCGTATCTAAATACATAGCCAAATCGCCGAAATGGCTAAACTTGTATAACAGTCTAACCATTATATTGTATATTTTTCTATACCGATAAACTCCTCATTAAAACACTATCCAATTTTGCCGAGGTAAAGCAACGACACTTGTTCAACCGACTTTTGGTTATACGCTTCTATGTCCTTTTCCTCGAAGTTCTCCCCGATACGTCGTGGTAAGAAGACTCGAAATACTTCTCCTTCTACATCCTCCAATGTGGCTGTGGCGGCTACGCCATCTACCACCACAACTTCAAACAAAAGAGTCACACCTCGCCACCAACAGAGCGGGTCACTAGATCAATATCATTCTGCTGGCCCTGAAAAGGGCCGTCGAACAAAAAAATGTAAAACTTATTTATTGTTAAAATTCTTGTAAATTCAATATTATTTTGTAGGCCCCAAATAAGGCCGCTTAAAGAAATGGAAAATTGTATTAGAATAAATAAAGAAATCGGCCGAAATCCCCTAGCATTTCCCGGCCTCCTGATGGCTGACGAGTTTTCAGCCAATGAGGGGTCCGGAAGCCCTATATAAACCGGGGGATCGCCGAAGTTTAATCGGCTTCCTTCGTCTTTTCGAAAGCTTCGGACGATTCAGAAGTCCAGTCAATCGGCGCTTATCGTTTTTCTTGCTCCCCTTAAGGTAGCGTTGAGGGGGCGCTGGATCTCGGCGGCATGAGGCAGGCAACGACGGTAAAAGTTTATCATTGCTAGGAATCGGCGTAGTTCCTGGATTGTAGTCGGTTCGAGTAGGCGAGTAGGGCATCCACTTTCGATTTTAAGGGCGCGATTCCGTTTTTGTTCACGTTATTTCCGAGGAATGTGACTTCTTCTTGTCCAAAGACACACTTATTGACTTTAATTGTCAAACCGTGCGTTTGAAGGCGCTCGAAAACTTTTCGGAGGTGATTCCGGTGTTCTTCCTCGGAGGAGGAGGCGATAAGGAGATCGTCAATGTAGGCGAAAACGAAAGGCAGGTCCCTGAAGATTGAGTCCATGAAGCGCTGAAAAGTCTGCGCGGCGTTTCGGAGCCCGAAACACATCCGTGTGAACTCGAAGAGTCCGAAAGGCGTGATGATCGCCGTTTTCGGAATGTCAGCTTCGGCTATCGGGATTTGGAAGTATGCCCTTTCTAGGTCCAGTGTGGAGAAAATACTTTTCCCGTGCAGGCCTATGTTTAAGTCGCCGATATTCGGGATGCTATAACGGTCAGGAGTTGTCCTATCGTTTAGACGACGGTAATCTCCGCAGGGACGGATCGAACCGTCTTTTATTCACGATGTGGAGCGGTGTTGCCCACTGGCTTTTTGAGGGCCGACAAATACCTTCTTCCATCATCCTTTGGAATTCTTGTTTGGCCGCTTCGAATTTTTCTGAAGGCAGGCGTCGCGCCTTGGCGGCTACTGGTTGTCCGGTCGTTTCAATGAAATGTTCGACGTTGTGCTTGATCGTGCCCGAGGCAAAAGCAGGCCGTGTGACGTCCTGGAATTCGCGAAGGATGTAGGCGGGACCGTACTCAGAACGTCGATAGCGGCGAGGACCGTTTTTGCGGTTGCCCTGATGCGAGTTTCGCGGTCTATTATACAACTGGTTACACTCCAATTTTTGAGAGAAGGGGTGTTTTTTCAATATTACCGTTGACAAAGTTTGATGCTTTTTAATATTTGTAAGCTTTTTTCCCAAAATTTGTGATGGCAACTGGATGGAGTCACAAAACTTCTTAGATCTTTTCCTCGTGACGGTGTAGATGATCCATTGACTGAATCGAACAAATTGTCGAAGAAAAATTAAAAAGTCCGCGGTGTCGGCTGAAGTTGGTGGTATTGCCGTACAACCTGAAATTAAAGACAATTACAATTATTTCCAACTTGCTAATGTACAAAGCATACCAGCTTTTACTACTAGAAATCTCATGATGGATGAAACCGAGTGGCTGAATACTTCTGCAGCATTTTTTACTTTCATTTTTTTAATTTTTTCCGGAATAACATGCTCATCTGTCAATTTATGCACATCCTGGTATTGTCGGTCCCATCGTCGAATTTGTATAACGCTACAATGTCCTTCCAATAAGCTGTTTGTTTTTTTTTTTCAATGGGTCGTACAAATGTTGCAGGATTTTTCACAAGATTGTTCCTTATTCCTTTCAATAGGTGAGGAGGTCGAAAATGTGGATCATGTAATGGAATAAAAATAGAAGAGTTGTTGTTAGGGGGGTAGCTGATTATTAATAATATATTATAAGATAAATATTATATAAATAAATATTTTATTTATAAATTATAAGAATGGTATAAAGTTATAAGTTAGGTAGTATGTAATGGGGGGGGGGGGGAGCTTTAATATCGTTAATTTTAATAACTCGGACTTACCGCTGAGGAGCTGAGCGATGATGGTAGCTAGACCGAGGTTCGTCAACAGGCCCCGATTTTCAGTAATTTCCATCCGACGAGGGATCTCTCCCCACTCCAAGGGACTCTTTTTTCCGGGAAGGCATCTGATTGCTGACCCGGCATTTGATGGACTTTATAGTTTTTATAACTATTTCACCGGGTCAGCAGAGCCTCCCTCGAAGAATCCCTAATAAGAGGAGAGACAGGGGGAGATTGGAGATTTTGGTCCATTTTAATCATTACATATTCTCCCCCTACGTCGCAAAACCCGACGTCCCCGTCGGAAAACTTACCTCCGAGGGCCTGCTCACAGTCCCCGGCCTCTCTTACATCCCCCAGCGTACCTTTTGAAAAAAAAAAAAATAAAAAAAAAGGGGGAAAAAGGAAATACATAATACCTAACAAAACATAAATCAAAATCAAAATAAAATTATTAAAAGTCTAGTAAATTATATCAGGCTGGGGCCACTCTCTTCGGAAAGTTCCTTTATTTTGTGACCCCTATAACCTTTACAAAAAACAAAAATTACCCCTTATAAAATAGTTATCTTATAAAATAAAACATTTTTTATTATATCTAAAAGTAAAAAAAATGTTGGGTAAAAGGATGCCAACTTTTCCATCTCAATGGCATTTATCTAACTCAGGCAGTTTTTTATGAGAAGAACTTCACCTTCTGGCATAGCTTAGCCGATACCAACACCGACTAAGCTTGGGGCAGAAAGAAGAGGCGCCTTCCACGAAGCCCCCTCCTACCTGAGCTGTGCCACCAATCTAGGTCCACTGACATCTTTTTACCTCATCTTAATACTTAAAACTTAAAACTGACTTAGAGCATAAGTGTGGCCATCCCAAATTACTATAACTTGATAATCAAACAAAAAAATTTTTTTTTCTTTTTTTTTTAACATATTCCTATTTTATTATTGATGACCGAAGAATAAAAATAAAAAGTTGAACAAAATTGAAATTGAATTGATCTAAACAAAAGATCAATAATATAAAAAAATTTAAAGGGGATTAAATTTTTTTAACATAAACTTACTGACATCAAAACTATTTATAAAAAAAATAGGTATTTTAAAAAAATTAAACTTACACAACTCAAATTCAACAAAATTTATTAATTTATTATTATTATTACTTTATTTATTTATTTTAAATATTTATTTATTTTTATTTATGTATATAAGACAATAATACGTAACCTAACAACCTTTCAACCAGTTTAACTATAGCAGGTCTTATGCCACACTCAGCTGTCAAACAATTATAATTTTTTTCTTTTTTTTCATTTTACCTATTTATTTATTTTTTTTTTGTGATTTTATTTTTTACCTTTTTTTTTTGTATTTTTGTATTTTTTATTTTGCATATACATGTTGGTTGGCTGGCCTGCTGACAAATCTCGGCGTCTCTGCTCCCTCATATATAATTTTTTTTTTTTTTTTTTTTTTTATAAGTCCGAGTTGTTATTAACCGTGAATACACCGATTTTGAGAATAATAACTAAATTTACAAAAAATATAAGTAGAGGAAAAATTCCAAAATAAAGAGCGGCGTGAGAAATTGTTTTTTTTTTTTTTTTTTATTTGCATTCCTTTATATTAATATTGCAAATACAGCAAATTCCCACGCACGTCCATTCTTTAAGGAAGATAAAAAAAATTGCAATTCGTAAAAGTTATGAGAAACTGCCCTCGTGTCGTCTTACTTTTTTCTCCCTTAATATCAAATTACGGCTAGACAATACTTGCCGTTTAAAATTTCTACTCTGTTTAAAAATATTTCTTTTCCTTTTTTTTTTCACGAGGGCCTAATGTTAAACTAATCCCCTAATTCAGTCCGTTTCAATCATGTCGAGACCCAAACAAGCCCTAAGTATGGTAAAAAAATAAAATGACTCTAAATTATGCCAAACTGATAATGAAAATTTTGAAACAAAACATAATAAAATTTAAAAAAGAAAAAATACTATTTCCCACTGTGCCAAGTGGTCTCCAGGGTCCAAAATTATATCATACTGATATCTGCGGCATAGCCGGCCTTTTAAAAAACAATTTTTCGAAACCACTTGTATCCTTCCTGAAGTTCTTTCTTAGAAAGACGCGGCCCCCCTAAGCATTTGGCTTCCCCTTAAACCAAACACCCAGGAGTTGGTTGATTCGGGGCCCACAAAATGGAACCCCTGGAGGAGAAGGTGTCACGACATACTGTCGCCTTCAAAGAAAATCTTTGGCGTCCCCCAAAAACTCGTTTACGAACCCTTCTGAGCTCGCAAACGTAGAAAGAGAAGATGGATATGACTTACTGTCATCTTCGAAAAGAATAAAATTTTCCTGTTGTTTCTCGTTAAAGAAAAATTTCATCCTTCGCGGCGTCTCTCTTTAAGCACCCTCACGGAACCTACAAACCTCTTTCCATGAAGGAACTTCTTCCCCCGTTTTAATTCATAAGGGAGGAAAACCTTAAGTCGCGCTCGAGGACCGGACCAAAGGTCCGTAATAAAACAAACAAATAAATCAACAATCATAAATCATAAATCATAAATCAACAATATATATAAAAAATATCCTCTTCAGGAAGGGTTAAACCAGTTCCCGACAATTTTGGGGGGAACCAGGAATTCTCTGCAAATATTATGCCGACGCGAAGCAAAGCCTGGCACCCATAGAGGCGCGAATGGGCTCAGGGCGCAGGGCGCCTCTGCCCCCAGGACATCCACGGGCATAATACCTTTTAATTCGTCTTACGTTGACCGCTTCATATGTCCATTTCCCATGCTTGATAAGCTTTTATCTCCGCACGTATTTCTTGAAATCTGGAGATGCTGGAGATGTTTGGCCAGACAACATCCAGACATCTCCATCTCCAACTCGTGCATAACTAGATGGTATGTTAGGAGAACCTACTTATCCCTCAAGGAACTTTGCTGTGGTATTCGCGTCAGCCTTGACCATTGCTTTGGCCACAGAGAACTTAGTGGTCATGCAGGTCGCGACGATGATGAGCTTTCTCGAAGAAACAGACTGATTTAAAGGTAAAAACTACCTAAATACTAAACACATAAAAAATCCCTAAAACTACTAAATTTCAGCTAAAAACACACACAAAAAAAAAAAAAAACTCAAAATACTTGATATTCATAAAGGTGTATTCACGTGTAATAAAACAAAATGGGGGGGGGGGGGGAGAAATTAATGAAAAATTAATAAAAATTGAAAATGAAGAACGCCCTCTCAAACGCTTCCACCGAAACAACAAATAGTTGTTCCCCAACTGGTTAGTGGAATTTCTTTGCGTTGAGAGGAAACTAAATTTTGAAAAAACAAGTAACAAAAAATAGGTAGAGCAAAGAGGAACGGCAACGTACCTTGCTTGCACTTCCTGTAAGGAAGGACGGCCGCCTCCACCACTAATATCAACCATAATACTCTTATCAAATTCTAATTTTAAAGCTTCCGAACTGTTTAAAGTAATACTCAATAGACTAAGATCAGAAATAGGAAATACACTGGTAAAGGTAATTCACCGACGCTTTTTCCTACCTCAGTAGTGTCACCGACAGCCGATTTCACTTGTCCAGATTCAATTTTATTAATCTTAGAAATCTCTTCTTCTTGTACGGGTACATTCAACAAATCAGCATTATCTTTCACAATATCCTCTTTATTTATTGCATCTATATGTTTGACCTTTGATACATCTTTAGGAGTTATATCTAGATGTTGATTCACTTCAGCAATAACCTCTTTCTCTTCTGGAATGATAGGCGTGTCTAAAAAAGTAGTCGATTTATTAATTTTTGGTTTTATCGTTTTATCACCGTCAATACGTTTCTTCTCATCTTAAATAACGCGGCGTAATAATCGTTCGATAAATCCGTCAATCATTGACAATCTTATATTACATGCAATAGGATTTTCATCATCACAACATGCTACCACTTTTTTAGCAATTTTTTCCTGGTTAACGTCCGATAACCATCTAATGTCACTTGATCAGCTAACACTTTATACATAGCATACACTCGTTGTAATTGAGCACTAACAACACTTTCTATTAACAATTCATGCTTTAATGGCGGCATAAATTCATCAGGTAAATCACGGAAAAATAAAACTACGCTGCTTGGTTTAATATTCAAAACTAATGGTTCATTCAATGATACATCGGAGAATTGAACGCTATTTACGGAATTAGCTAATTTGTTGATTTCAGAATCAGACAATCTGAAACCACTCTCTGCGAAATGTCTAATATAATAGTTTAACATAACCAAGAAATTCAAATATTTAGTTTTACTTTGTACAATAAAGGTGAAGAATGGTATATAAGCATGTTTTCAAATTCTTAGACTCCATAAGTGCATCAAGAATGCAAGCAAAAATTGGAGGTGCAGTCATCTCATCAACAATCGTTTTATCTATATATCTTTAGGAGCGCCATATGAAGGTAGATATCGGGTTTGTGAATATAACGGGTATGGAATTGCATATAATGGATCGAGATTATAATTCACAGAACCTGCAGTTGTTGGCAGAACATATCCAGTCTGATTCCATTTACTCTTCGATTTACCTCTTTTAACGTTCAAAATATCATCTAGATCCAAATTAATTGGACCTACATAACCATTAGTTAAAAAAGTTTCTTATCCCTTATCTATGAGAGTACAAGTGTGGGCGTTAAATTATTTGTAGTATTACCTACACTAAACAACAATTTAGCAATGACACCAGCGAAGAATACCTCTGTATTGCTCTCATTTAAACATTGCTCAACATCGAGTTGCAATATAACCTGATTTGGAAACAACAGAGACATAATTATACTTTGAAAATCTCGCCTGGTTGTATCATCGACCGTTCTAGACAATATTTTCAACAAAGGATCTGTACGAACAATAGAAGCTTGTAACGCATTAGCAAATCAATATAGGAAAATACACTCATTCTGATAGTTGGTACAATAAAAGGCAAACTATATGTTATAGAAATATAGCTAGATCGTGGTAAAAAGTAAAAAACCTTTGTAATTGAGATGGTTTTGCTATTTGAATTCTTCGCAAATTTTTCTTCGTGCTTGATAACGTATATCTTCAAAACAACGATGATGCGCGCATTTTGCGATAAAAATAGTCGAATCCACGTATACTCTGACAACGGTGGTTCAGCAATCACCATTTCAGCGGCTTCTTTAGTAATTTCGTGCAAACATGGTAGAATAAATACATCTGTTAAAATTTTGTGGGCTTTGATTCATAAATAAACGATGTTAAATTAGCCTCAAATATACGTCTTACTTCCTCTAACGGTTCAGCCAGAAAATTCACGTCAAATCCAACGAAACTGGGATCCACTATAGTATCCAATTCGTATTTTACAGTGTGTGGAATACGATATATAACCATTAATTTCTTTACCTCTGAAACAACTGTTGAAATTAAATAATTCAAGAAATTCTCCCAATCTGTAAATTCCACGTTACTGCGATGTATTTTACCTTGAAATATATAAAACCGTTGCAATAAATCTACATGTAACGTAAGTTCACGATTCATTCCATTTACTTGACGTGGTGGAATCCATTCAATTTGATCAACATTAATAATACTCTTATCAAATTCTAATTTTAAAGCTTCCGAACTGTTTAAAGTAATACTCAATAGACTAAGTAGATCAGAAATAGGAAATACTGGTAAAGGTAATTCACCGACGCTTTTTCCTACCTCAGTAGTGTCACCGACAGCCGATTTCACTTGTCCAGATTCAATTTTATTAATCTTAGAAATCTCTTCTTCTTGTACGGGTACATTCAACAAATCAGCATTATCTTTCACAATATCCTCTTTATTTATTGCATCTATATGTTTGACCTTTGATACATCTTTAGGAGTATCTAGATGTTGATTCACTTCAGCAATAACCTTTTCTCTTCTGGAATGATAGTAGGCGTGTCTAAAAAAGTAGTCGATTTATTAATTTTTGGTTTTATCGTTTTATCACCGTCAATACGTTTCTTCTCTCACTCTTAAATAACGCGGCGTAATAATCGTTCGATAATCCGTCAATCATTGACAATCTTAATATATACATGCAATAGGATTTTCATCATCACAACATGCTACCACTTTTTTAGCAATTTTTTCCTGGTTAACGTCCGATAACCATCTAATGTCACTTGATCAGCTAACACTTTATACATAGCATACACTCGTTGTAATTGAGCACTAACAACACTTTCTATTAACAATTCATGCTTTAATGGAGGCGGCATAAATTCATCAGGTAAATCACGGAAAAATAAAACTACGCTGCTTGGTTTAATATTCAAAACTAATGGTTCATTCAATGATACATCGGAGAATTGAACGCTATTTACGGAATTAGCTAATTTGTTGATTTCAGAATCAGACAATCTGAAACCACTCTCTGCGAAATGTCTAATATAATAGTTTAACATAACCAAGAAATTCAAATATTAGTTTTACTTTGTACAATAAAGGTGAAGAATGGTATAAGCAGATGTTTTCAAATTCTTAGACTCCATAAGTGCATCAAGAATGCAAGCAAAAATTGGAGGTGCAGTCATCTCATCAACAATCGTTTTATCTATAGTATACTCTTTAGGAGCGCCATATGAAGGTAGATATCGGGTTTGTGAATATAACGGGTATGGAATTGCATATAATGGATCGAGATTATAATTCACAGAACCTGCAGTTGTTGGCAGAACATATCCAGTCTGATTCCATTTACTCTTCGATTTACCTCTTTTAACGTTCAAAATATCATCTAGATCCAAATTAATTGGACCTACATAACCATTAGTTAATAAAAAGTTTCTTATCCCCTTATCTATGAGAGTACAAGTGTTGGGCGTTAAATTATTTGTAGTATTACCTACACTAAACAACAATTTAGCAATGACACCAGCGAAGAATACCTCTGTATTGCTCTCATTTAAACATTGCTCAACATCGAGTTGCAATATAACCTGATTTGGAAACAACAGAGACATAATTATACTTTGAAATCTCGCCTGGTTGTATCATCGACCGTTCTAGACAATTTTCAACAAAGGATCTGTACGAACAATAGAAGCTTGTAACGCATTAGCAAAATCAATATAGGAAAATACACTCATTCTGATAGTTGGTACAATAAAAGGCAAACTATATGTTATAGAAATATAGCTAGATCGTGGTAAAAAAGTAAAAAACCTTTGTAATTGAGATGGTTTTGCTATTTGAATTCTTCGCAAATTTTCTTCGTGCTTGATAACGTATATTCTTCAAACAACGATGATGCGCGCATTTTGCGATAAAAAAATAGTCGAATCCACGTATACTCTGACAACGGTGGTTCAGCAATCACCATTTCAGCGGCTTCTTTAGTAATTTCGTGCAAACATGGTAGAATAATACATCTGTTAAAAATTTTGTGGGCTTTGATTCATAAATAAACGATGTTAAATTAGCCTCAAATATACGTCTTACTTCCTCTAACGGTTCAGCCAGAAAATTCACGTCAAATCCAACGAAACTGGGATCCACTATAGTATCCAATTCGTATTTTACAGTGTGTGGAATACGATATATAACCATTAATTTCTTTACCTCTGAAACAACTGTTGAAATTAAATAATTCAAGAAATTCTCCCAATCTGTAAATTCCACGTTACTGCGATGTATTTTACCTTGAAATAAAAACCGTTGCAATAAATCTACATGTAACGTAAGTTCACGATTCATTCCATTTACTTGACGGTGGAATCCATTCAATTTGATCAACATTAATAATACTCTTATCAAATTCTAATTTTAAAGCTTCCGAACTGTTTAAAGTAATACTCAATAGACTAAGTAGATCAGAAATAGGAAATACTGGTAAAGGTAATTCACCGACGCTTTTTCCTACCTCAGTAGTGTCACCGACAGCCGATTTCACTTGTCCAGATTCAATTTATTAATCTTAGAAATCTCTTCTTCTTGTACGGGTACATTCAACAAATCAGCATTATCTTTCACAATATCCTCTTTATTTATTGCATCTATATGTTGACCTTTGATACATCTTTAGGAGTTATCTAGATGTTGATTCACTTCAGCAATAACCTCTTCTCTTCTGGAATGATAGTAGGCGTGTCTAAAAAAGTAGTCGATTTATTAATTTTTGGTTTTATCGTTTTATCACCGTCAATACGTTTCTTCTCACTCATCTTAAATAACGCGGCGTAATAATCGTTCGATAAATCCGTCAATCATTGACAATCTTAATATATTACATGCAATAGGATTTTCATCATCACAACATGCTACCACTTTTTTAGCAATTTTTTCCTGGTTAACGTCCGATAACCATCTAATGTCACTTGATCAGCTAACACTTTATACATAGCATACACTCGTTGTAATTGAGCACTAACAACACTTTCTATTAACAATTCATGCTTTAATGGAGGCGGCATAAATTCATCAGGTAAATCACGGAAAATAAAACTACGCGCTTGGTTTATTCAAAACTAATGGTTCATTCAATGATACATCGGAGAATTGAACGCTATTTACGGAATTAGCTAATTTGTGATTTCAGAATCAGACAATCTGAAACCACTCTCTGCGAAATGTCTAATATAATAGTTTAACATAACCAAGAAATTCAAATATTTAGTTTTACTTTGTACAATAAAGGTGAAGAATGGTATATAAGCAGATGTTTTCAAATTCTTAGACTCCATAAGTGCATCAAGAATGCAAGCAAAATTGGAGGTGCAGTCATCTCATCAACAATCGTTTTATCTATAGTATACTCTTAGGAGGCATATGAAGGTAGATATCGGGTTTGTGAATATAACGGGTATGGAATTGCATATAATGGATCGAGATTATAATTCACAGAACCTGCAGTTGTGGCAGAACATATCCAGTCTGATTCCATTTACTTTACCTCTTTTAACGTTCAAAATATCATCTAGATCCAAATTAATTGGACCTACATAACCATTATTAATAAAAGTTTCTTATCCCCTTATCTATGAGAGTACAAGTGTTGGGCGTTAAATTATTTGTAGTATTACCTACACTAAACAACAATTTAGCAATGACACCAGCGAAGAATACCTCTGTATTGCTCTCATTAAACATTGCTCAACATCGAGTTGCAATATAACCTGATTTGGAAACAACAGAGACATAATTATACTTTGAAAATCTCGCCTGGTTGTATCATCGACCGTTCTAGACAATATTTTCAACAAAGGATCTGTACGAACAAGAAGCTTGTAACGCATTAGCAAAATCATATAGGAAAATACACTCATTCTGATAGTTGGTACAATAAAAGGCAAACTATATGTTATAGAAATATAGCTAGATCGTGGTAAAAAAGTAAAAAACCTTTGTAATTGAGATGGTTTTGCTATTTGAATTCTTCGCAAATTTTTCTTGGTGCTTGATAACGTATATTCTTCAAACAACGATGATGCGCGCATTTTGCGATAAAAAAATAGTCGAATCCACGTATACTCTGACAACGGTGGTTCAGCAATCACCATTTCAGCGGCTTCTTTAGTAATTTCGTGCAAACATGGTAGAATAAATACATCTGTTAAAAATTTTGTGGGCTTTGATTCATAAATAAACGATGTTAAATTAGCCTCAAATATACGTCTTACTTCCTCTAACGGTTCAGCCAGAAAATTCACGTCAAATCCAACGAAACTGGGATCCACTATAGTATCCAATTCGTATTTACAGTGTGTGGAATACGATATATAACCATTAATTTCTTTACCTCTGAAACAACTGTTGAAATTAAATAATTCAAGAAATTCTCCCAATCTGTAAATTCCACGTTACTGCGTATTTTACCTTGAAATATGTAAAACCGTTGCAATAAATCTACATGTAACGTAAGTTCACGATTCATTCCATTTACTTGACGTGGTGGAATCCATTCATTTGATCAACATTAATAATACTCTTATCATAAAACAATTTTTTGAACAAAAATAAATTAAAAAATATGCAGAAAAACTAACACAAAATTTGACTAGGCACAGGTAGTGAAGGTAACCTAGGAACTTATATTATAGATAAATTAATTTTCATCACTGCAATCACAGATTAATAATTGAACCTTTTCACCCGATTGGTTCATGTTGGCACAATCTAGGTGGTAATTTTTTCACTGTCGCATTCAAATCCCCTATTGATTATCTATCGACCTCGTGCACTTAAAACAAATCCCTTTATAATCGTCTGGTACTTTATAATCGTCTTTTTTATTCCCGGGATTTTCCGCTGGGGGTTTTCGTTCGTTTTTTTTTTTAAATTCTTTTGGAGCAGCGGCCGCTTTCTTGAAAACTCTAATTTTACTTTAATTTTGTTTTCCCTTTCTTTTTTTCCTGTTTTCTTTTGCTTGTTCTTTCTCTCCTCTTCTCACCGCTCTTTTTTTCTAACTCCTCCGGTATTTCTTTCCAGACAGAACTGAGCTCGACACGTTATTCTTTACAGCTTTTTTTCCCTTTCTTTTGGAGTTAATGGCCATGTTAGAAGATCTCGAGGAGATTTTTTGGGAGTTTTTTTTAGGAGTTTTTTTGGGAGTTGTTGTTTGTGGAGTCTTTTGTTGGATCTATTGGTCGTCCTATCGGAGTAATGGGTGAATCGTAGTCGGCGAATTATGTGGCGATTTTTCAATGGTTTCGATTTCAATTTCTTTATAAACGTCGACTCCAACAAGTGGATTTTCATCTAAGACCATTTCTATTTCGTTTTCATCAAAAATCCAATCACAATATTCAGCATTCTTTCAAATGTATCATTGGCTGCAGCATCACAACCTACTGCGGCGTCATTATCATCTACTTGAATGTCACTCGGCGTCATGAAAGAGTTAAAATCGAACGAAAATGTTTAGATTTTCATCTCCAGTGCGAAATTTTTCAGTATTTTAGATCTCCTATCATCTCCTATTAATTCTTGAACTTTTCGTAAGTGATGGTGGCGTTCGGCGATGGTTCAGTCAGGCAGACGTCGCGATTTGAGTCAATGGATTCAATTGTGTTTTGAGGAGCCCAGGAATCGAGTGAAATCAATGTTTTCAAAATTCCAAGGAAAAAGCCCCGTCGCCTTGAAACCGTTTATGAGGGTTTCTGGCTTCAAGTAATTATCAATCGCTTCCTTTAATAATGGTGCCATAACAGCTTTCGAAGTCTTTTCCCTGGAAAATTGCTCAATACTTTGAAGCGACAGCCTTGAATCCTGCTTTAGGGTCGAAAAGCA